>JASDQU010680620.1:110558-128749 GCA_032191745.1 Picea mariana
CTCTGGGTGGGTAAACCCACCTTTATTATATTTCTGGGTCTCAATAATAACTGTTGGGGCCGACTTCTTATTCTGCCTATTATAATTGTCTGTTGACCAATCCGCAAAACGGAATTCGGTCCTAATACAATTACCGACATGATTAATCCACAATGGGGATTAATCCTATGAATAAAATAACAATAATAATAATAAGAATACTCTTTGCAGTTACATTATTTCAACAAAGTGTGGAGTTCAAAGACTGAAGCTTCCTCCTCAAACTACAGAAACCCTAGACTGGTACGGCCCTCCTAAAACCCTGAATATGGCCAATAGTACGGCCTAGCTGATATGGGCTCTGAATCCCCTGAAACTCTCTAGCATGATAGATCGGGCAACCACAAGCACCTGAGAGAAGTTTCAAGGTCAGATCTAGCCTATGGCCTACTAGATCTGAGAAATGTTGAATCACCAAATCGTCCTCTTCCTCCTGAAATCGTCCCAACCTACAAATGGATGATAGGGACGTGATAACTCCTCCAAGAAGCCCTCAAACTAATGAGCAAGGGCTTGCAAGCAAAACCCTAATGCTGAAAACCTCCAAAGATTCCTCAATATGCTGGATCGAACTCTTCCTCAACAAATGGTGCGCCCCTGCAAGAAAACCCTAGCTAGTACGGCCCTGCTGGTCCAACTAGTACAGCCCTGCTAGTCCTCTTGATTAGATGATGGATGTAGAATGGTGTGGGTGGAGTATTTCATCCCCGAGACCAAGCTTGGAACAAGGTGAGTTGAATCTTTCACCACTAAGTTGTTCACTAGGGTTTGTAATATCAAAACCCTCAAAACTGTATGCTCAAGAGAATCAACAAGCAAATACCAAAATCCAAAATGTCTGAGAGGTGCGCCTTAGCCTTCTCTTTATACTTTTATTTTTGTTTCCTTGTCGAGTTAAGTTAACCCCTAGGGTTAACTCCTAACTCAACCTCCAGTGCTTCTAATCCTTCATTGAGTTATCTTTTTAACTCTTTTCACCTTTTTATTAAGTCGACTTAAGAATATAACATTAGTTTGGTTGACTTTTCCCCTCAGTGTGAGACTATGGCCTAGTGGGGATACCTAGACCACTAAGTCATCCCAAACCTCCTCAGCAAGAGGTGGGGGACATTATAGTCTCCCCTGCTAGAAATTGCTTGTCCTCAAGCAATTCCAAACCTGTCTCACGTACCACCTGTTCATTCTCCCATGTGGCATCCTCAATGGGTAGATCCTTCCATCTGATCAAGTACTCTTTGATGCTTCTCTTCCTGAGTCTCTTCTCCCGAACCTCCAGTATCTCTTCCGGAATCAAAACAAGTTGCCCCTCTTCGTCCATGGGAGGCAGTACCTCAATGGGTGTGATGTGTTGGTTGATGGCCCTCTTCAAGCAGGACACATGGAAGACATTGTGTATCCTGCTGCCCTATGGAAGCTCCAGCTCATAGGCTACGGCCCCTATCTTCCTGTTGATCCTGTAGGGTCCAAAGAAACGTGGTTGTAGCTTCTCTGCTCTGCTTCTTTTTATCGAAGCCTGCCTGTATGGTTAGAGCCTTAGATAGACTAAGTCACCAACCTCAAAAGTGCGCTCAACTCGGTGCTTATCTGCTTGGACCTTCTGCTGGTTCTATGCTCTCTGTAGATGATCCTTCAGCTCTCTGAGGATGTCTTGGCTCTGCTGTACCCAATCCTATACCATTGGTGCCTTGCTGTCACCAAAAGCAATCTCCACAAAAGAGAGTGGATCATAGTTGTATAAGGCCCGGAATGGTGTCATGCCTATGGATACGTGTTGGGTGGTGTTGTAGCAGTATTCTCCTAAGTGCAACCATCTGACCCACACTTTCTGCTGCCCTGCCACATAATTTCTAAGATAGCCTTCCACCCACTTGTTGACTATCTCGGTTTGTCCATTCGTTTGAGGGTGATAGCTGGTACTAGGGGTCAAGGCCGTACCAACTAATCTGAACAACTCCTGCCAAAAAGTACTCATGAATCTGCTATCCTTGTCACTGACAATGGTCTTGGGTAAGCCATGCAATCTGAAGATCTCCCTGAAAAACAGTTTGGTCACCTGTGTTGCGCTGAAGTCTGTGGCTATGGAGAAGAAGTGTGCAAACTTCGTCAACCTATCCACCACTGCGAAAATGTAGTCTTTCCCCTGCGTCCTTGGCAACTCGATGATGAAATCCATGGATATGCTTTCCCACTTGTGCTCTGGAATGGGTAAGGGTTGCAGTAGCCCTATTGGGTGAGTGTGCTCATCCTTGTTCTCCTGGCACGTAGTACACTCCTTGACATGCCTTATTACATCCTCCTTGAGGCCCTTCCATGAGAACCTCTCTCTCACCTGCCTGTACGTCTTACCAGTCCCTTGGTGCCCTACCATTGGTGAGTCATGACATGCCTGCAACACTTTGGCCTTGAAGGCCGATCCAGGAACCAAAAAGATTCGGCCCTTGTAATAGATGAGGTCATTTATAATCCTAAAGTTATCATCCTGTACTTGTTCGTCCAATAGCTGACAAGCAAACTGATCCCTTGCATACTCCATCACTAAGTGGTCCTTCCAATCAACAGATACACCTGTCATGGCAGAAATGGATGGCCTCCTGGACAATGCATCAACCACCACGTTGTTCTTCCCTTTGACAAATTCAATGTCAAAGTCATAGGCCTGTATTATGCTTACCCATTTATGTTGCCTTTCATTTAAGTCCTTCTACTCCAATAGGTATTTAAGACTGTTATGATCTGATTTGACCACAAACCATGCACCTACCAGATATTGCCTGAATTGGGCTAGTGCGTGCATGATAGCCAGCATTTCTTTATCATAAATGTTGTAGAGT
Organism: Picea mariana; assembly: GCA_032191745.1. Classification (NCBI taxonomy): domain Eukaryota; kingdom Viridiplantae; phylum Streptophyta; class Pinopsida; order Pinales; family Pinaceae; genus Picea; species Picea mariana. The sequence goes on from JASDQU010680620.1 coordinate 113,429, forward strand.
AGCTCAGGACCCCTGAGTTTTCGGCTCTCATAGGTAAGAGGGTGCCTATTCTGCATCAGTACGGCCCCTATACCTTCTCCCGAGGCATCACACTCCAAGGTGAAAGGCAAGCCGAAATTTGGTAGAGCTAGGACTGGGCACGTGCTCATCACCTTTTTCATCTTATCCATCGTAAATTGAGCTTCTTCACTCCATTTGAAGGCTCCCTTCTTAGTCAAATCGGTCAAAGGTGCACACAACTAAGAAAACCCTTTGACAAATTTCCTGTAGTAAGTGCACATGCCTAGAAATCCCCTTAACTCTGTGAGTGTCTTAGGAGTAGACCACTCCATAATGGCTTTTATTTTCTCCGGATGTACCTGTACCCCTTTTGCTCCGATGATGTGTCCCAAGTAAAGAACTATCATTCCAAACTCACATTTGGACTCCTTAGCGTACAATGATTGTTCCTCCATGATAGACAGAATTTGGTCCACATGTCGAAGGTGTTTCTCCCACGTCTTGCTGTAAATGAGCAAGTCATCAAAAAATACTAACAAGTGCTTCCTCAACTGTTTGTTGAACACATGGTTCATGCAAAATTGGAACGTGGTTGGGGCATTGGTTACCCCGAAGGGCATCACCAAGAACTCATAATGGCCATAATGACATCTGAAAGCAGTTTTTGAGATGTCCTCCTCATTCATCTTGATTTGATGGTAGCCAGAATGTGGGTCAATTTTTGTGAAATAGACAGCTCCATGCAGTTCGTCTAGCAACTCATCAATCCTTGGTATAGGGTACCTATTTTTTATTGTCTTTTTATTCAAAGCCCGGAAGTCAATGCACATCCGCATAGTCCCATCTTTCTTCTTGACCAGCACTACTGAAGAAGCAAAAGGGCTAGAGCTCGGCTTGATGTGCCCCATGTCCAAAAGTTCTTTGATGGCCTTCTCTATCTCGTCTTTATACTTCTTCGAATGCCTGTATGGTGTGGTGATGACTGGTTTAGCTCCTGTCTCTAGCTCAATGATATGCTCAAACCCCCTATCTAGTGGCACCCCTGGGGGAATCGATCCAAATACTTTGTTGTGTTTGTCAATGATCTCTTGGATCTCTGGAGTGTAGTGAACCTTAACCTGCTCATCCACACATGCCAAAATCCTACATTCAGCTGCATACACAATCTCCTCTCTCCTGAAGATGGCTTCCATCCTCTTGGTCATAACTACCTTGGCAGAATTACCTGTCATGCATTACCTGTCATGCCTTGGAGCACTACCTTTCATCCACCCTCCTCTGTAAAAGACATCTCCATGGTCTTGTAGTTGGTGGNGGTGATAGGCCCCAATGTGTTGAGCCACTGAACTCCAAGGATTATGTTAGTGTCCAGAAGGTCCATCACATAGATGTCCTGTACCAACTCATGCCTACCCAATGTAAGCTTCATACCGGGAATGTACCTATCACAAGGCATGGTGCTTCCACCTGCTACCTCCACCTTGAACCCTTCAAATTCCACCGTGGGTATATGCCTCATCCTCAACAATGCTGAGTCAATGAAGTTGTGAGAGGCTCCCCCATCAATCAATATTGATACTTTCTGCCCCTGGAAGACTCCTCTCATCCTGAAGGTGTTAAATTTGGGCACCCCGTTGATAGATGCCAAGGTGGCTTCTCCCTCAGTTGTACTATCCTGTCATGTGACCTCCTCCTCTGTTGTCTCTGTGGTTTCGGCCTCCATGTTCTGAAGTTGGCCGTAATCTTCCTCCTCATTGTCTGAGGTCACCTCTATGTAGTGCACTTGGCCACGGCCCATGCCACTTGTGTGATGGGTTCCATGGTTCTTTGCACGTGAAGCAGAGTTGCTTCCTTCTCAGTTCCCTCCTAGTGTTATCATCCATTCTGCCACGGCCCTTATCAAACCCCCTTACGTCACGTCCCCCCTAGTTCATTGGAGGTCTTTGATCTCTTCCTCCGGTGTTAAGAGATGGCCTAGGTACAAAATTTGGTTTGGCAGCTAGTCCTAGGTCCCTTGTCCTCCAAATAGCATCTTGTAGGTTGGTAGGCTTAAAAGCCTTTACCCAACCCTTCAAGGGCTCCATTAATCCTTCAGTGAAAAGCATCATAAGTCTGGTTGGTGATATATCATGTACCGTGACTGCTAGCCTTTGGAATTCTTCAATGTATACTTCTGTTGCTCCTGTTTGCCTGAGTTGTGTGAGCTCCCGGAAGTGCAGCTCAGGATCCCCCTGATCAAATCTGTCAATGAGTCTCTGAGTGAACTTTGTATAGGTCACTATTTGATTGTGGCCTAGTGTGGTGAGTCCATGATACCACCAGTCATGAGCCTTGCCATCCAAATACATAGTGGCAAATTTGATGGCTTCCATCTCCCTCATGGGATTAAGCTGCAGATAAGTGTCCAGCTTCTGTACCCATGCTTGTGTTGTCATCTTGGTCATACCATCAAAGTATGGGATCTCCATCTTCCCTGCTCTTCGTTCAAACTCGTAACTGCTCCACTGGTTCGGCCTGGACTTGTTTATGAACTTAAGTTGGCAGTATTGATCCAGGGACATCTGTCTCTGAATTATCATATCCAAACCATGGTATTCCCTAGTACACTGTGTCATCTACTCAACAAAGTCATCCACCTGCTCCTGTTGCACCTGTTCATCTGTGAATGTGGGCAAGTATGGTCTAGGGTTAGCCCTGCTACCCATATGTCCATGTGACGTACCCCCTCCATGGCTTCCCTCGGACCTGGGAGACTTTTCTGGATTATACCTGATTTCACCATGGGATCCACCAGCCTCTTTGCTTCCATACGTCTCAGGGTCTTTCCCCTTATGAGTCATCCGCATGAATAGTCGAGTTATCATCATCTAGTTCTCATCAATCTTTCTCAGATTCCCATCTACCTTCTTCAACGTCTCAGTGATTTCGGCTTGTTCCCTCTGGTTTGTCTCCTGACTTTCCTGTAAGTGGTGGACCAGGTTGCTTTTTGTACCAACTAGGGTTTTATGGAATTTTTGGAATTTGACTGCCAAGAAAGCCAAGCCCTGTGGCTCACGCTCATCTCTCGATCCCTCCATTTCGGCTTCTGTTTCACTAGCCTGCTTCTTCCTTCTGCCCATAAAGATGCCATTGTACCTCTGCATGCGCTAATCCTCACAGGTTTGGAGGATCAGAGCTCTGATACCACTATAATGATCCCAAGCCAATTTTTTGCTTGGAATCACTAACTAACCACTGATTTGATTATTAATTGTTCTGTATGCAGGTTGGCCATGAATATTTCGACCTTAGGGTTTATTCAGTTATTCAGCCACAAATTATACAAGAATCATTGCCATCATATGAAGATCATCAACAAAGCATAAGATACGAACCACGAACAAGATCTGACCTTTATTATAAGAAAGCAAGCACCTGATACAAATAGAGAAGCAGATCTGGAATAGCTTCAAATGGCTTCAAGACAATAATAGAGCTGCATACAAAATGCTCCCGGAGATACAAATCAAGCCTCCCAAAGGCTGTAATAGAAGATGAACACTCAACTGCAAAACTAGGGTTTAAGCCTAACCCTCAAGCAATTGGTACGGCCCTACTGACTGTTGGTACGGCCTGCTGAAGACAATGGATACCTAGGATTCAACCCTCCTAAAGATGAAGACCCCCAAATGCTGTCAAACTCCTCCCAATGATAGATCAAGGCAATGGAAGCCTCCTCCTTAAGTGTGGAGTTCAAAGACTGAAGCTTCCTCTTCAAACTACAGAAACCCTAGACTGGTACGACCCCCCTAAAACCCTGAATATGGCCAATAGTACGCCCTAGCTGATATGGGCTCTAAATCCCCTGAAACTCTCTAGGATGATAGATCGGGCAGCCATAAACACCCGAGAGAAGTTTCAAGGTCAGATCTAGCCTATGGCCTTCTAGCTCTGAGAAATGTTGAATCACCAAATCGTCCTCTTCCTCCTGAAATCGTCCCAACCTGCAAATGGATGATAGGGACGTGATAACTCCTCCAAGAAGCCCTCAAACTGATGAGCAAGGGCTTGCAAGCAAAACCCTAATGCTGAAAACCTCCAAAGCTTCCTCAATATGTTGGATTGAACTCTTCCTCAACAAATGGTGCACCCCTGCAAGAAAACCCTAGCTGGTACGGCCCTGCTGGTCCAACTGGTACGGCCCTGCTAGTCCTCCTGATTAGATGATGGATGTAGAATGGTGTGGGTGGAGTATTTCATCCCTGAGACCAAGCTTGGAACAAGATGAGTGGAATCTTTCACCACTGAGTTGTTCACTAGGGTTTTTAATATCAAAACCCTCAAAATTGTATGCTCAAGAGCATCAACAAGCAAATACCAAAATCCAGAATGCCTGAGAGGTGCGCCCTAGCCTTCTCTTTATACTTTTTTTTTGTTTCCTTGTTGAGTTAAGTTAACCCCTAGGGTTAACTCCTAACTCAACCTNTTTACCTTTTTATTAAGTCAACTTAAGAATATAACATTAGTTTGGTTGACTTTTCCCCTCAATGTGAGACTATGGCCTAGTGGGGATACCTAGACCACTAAGTCATTCCAAACCTTCTCAGCAAGAGGTGGGGGGCATTACACTTGCTCACTTAGTGTGTCCTCGGAGGCACAATGCCTAGGTTCAAAGCCCACGTTGTCACTTTGACTTGAACCTTTTCCGTCTAGGCTTACTCCTAGGGAAGCCAAGGGGAGTAGACCCTAGTTTCTAGATGAGGTTTAGAATTTAAATTCTAGGAGTTGGTTTCAATTAGTTAAATGGTTGGGGAAAATCTAGCCTATGATGTTAAGCAGGAATGCAGGATGCAACAATTAGAATGAACAGACAAACATTTTCCTAGGACAACTAAGACTAGTGCCTAAGATTGGGCAAGTGGTCAACTAAATTAAAGGGAGATTAATTACACAAGATTTACAAAGATTACAAGTATTACAATGAGATTAAGTACAAACTAGATACAAAACTACAATAAATAATATTACAGCAAATAGATATAATGGGTACAAGATATACAAACACTAATTAACAAGTTTCTTGTATGTGCAGGAATTAAACATCATCAAGATGAGACAACTATCAACACAACAAGCCTGGCATGCTCACAATAGATTGCCTCCTCAACTCAAATACACTACTCTATTGGACTGCTCTCAATGGCGTTCAAAACTCACTCAAGACCCAGTCAAGAGATTGCCTCCAAATGGATGCGCAACTCCCTGAAGGATCACACCACAAATATTGGAACAACAGTACAAATGAAATGTACTTGAAAATGAAAGTAGTCCTAACATAGATATAACCACTTAAATAATTAGTCCAATAAGATTTCTTGCATGTAAACGTAAATATGAAATGAATGTCCTTGCAAGTTTAAATGTATACCACTGATAGATTGCCCAAAATGCGGATTAAGGATTGATTAAAGTTGTTAGATGAGATTCAATCTTATCTAAGTGTCAACCCAATATTTTCCTCCCCTTGTTACCAAGTAACTGTTGGGTGCTCAAGAAGTATGGCAACGAGGCCTACCCTAGCTCCACAGGTCATCCCAAGAAAAAGAGTACTCCCGGAAAAGGATGCTCCGCGCCACGAGACCGTCCCCGACCTAACACCTTTTCGTTGCTTCCTCTAGTTCCCGTTTTAAATGGCGAAGATGGTTGGTACAGGTGCCCTATTAAGTCTAGTGAGTTGTTAAACCTATGGACTAAATTATTTAAATGCTTGAATGTATTTATAGTTGCTCAAAAATGCGAAATGGGCCTGTTGACTGCCTCTTCAACTAGGGGGTCAACTCCATGTACCATGAAGATATGCATCATCAGATGCAAACAAGTCGAAGACTAATTGGTTCTACAGGGCATTTTTTGCTCCAGCACACAGTTTTGTAAGCGGGATTACCGCACTCCTGCGTGGGTTAATATTGTAATAGGTCTACATGGATCATGGTTAGGTCAGTTGCCTTAAGATTTTTTCATTAGGAGAGTTCCTTTCACTGAGTGTTTTTTATACTCAGGAGGTTAATGTGGCCTAACCAGCCGGGTTAATCTCCCTTGGTTTTTTCACTCCCACTAGCAATAAATCCTTCAAAGTGGTGAAAGGCGTTCTAATGAAGTTATTCTTGGGTAGCTAGTGTTTAGGAACGATGTAAATGACCATGTAAGACAGCACGCAAAATTTCACGGAATTCCATCAAGTCTAGCTAGGTTTTTTTTTAAGGTTGGGAATTAAATTAATTAATTCTGTATAATTAATGTAAAACTTAGGTCCCAGGATTTTTGATAGGGGTATTTGTACTCAAAAGAAAGATAAAGAGACCCCCTACACCCGTGGACTAAGTTTCAACTCGGTCGGACAAGTTTTGTTAGAGTTTTGTCCACTTAGGAGTTTTTTCGGAAAACAACGATTTTAATTACTAAACCCAGGACATGGGAAAATGTCAATTTTGTAATAATTAATCAAAAACGGTAAAGTAAAGGTGATAGTTAGTTAGAGACCCCACCTAAACCATCCTAACCATTTACTAACCTTTACCTACCCTTTTAAACCCCCTTTTAATTTATTAACTCACCTTTTAACTTTTCCCTTTGAAGCTTACGTACACCCTCTCCACGTGAAATTGGAAACTCACCTCTCAATTTAAAGCGTGGGTTTCTCTTTCACTTGTATGCCCCTCTTCATCCATTCACGTCCCAATTTGGAGTGTGGACTCCACAACCCTTCCACACTCCTCCTCACCCTCACGCGTTTCCTTTGAACTCGCGCCTTTCCTTTTTAAAAACGTGGAAACATCAGTTTTAAATTGGGTTTTGCTTTGAATTAGAGCATGGGTCCATTCCTCCACCACTCGCATGCCTTTTGGCGTGTGCTCCTCACGTCCCTCCACACTCACGCATTGCCTCTTTTAAACTCACGCTTTCTCTTGGAAAAGTGGGTAAGGCTCACACGTGAAGGTGGAAACATCAAAGTTTAAAGAGGAAGCTTGCTTTAATGCATGCGTGGGTCTCTTCCTTGGACCAATTCGCCTCCTTTGTATGGCCACCTCACCTCTCCACTCTCCTTTCTTACCAATTTCACCCCTACTCTAAAAGCTACACGCCCTCTTTAGCTTGAGTTCTCCTTGGTTGGATTTTGGACACTTCTTGAAGATCCAAGAGGGGTCTCCTTAGCTTCTCATGCTATTTAAGAGACCCCTCACTCCCTCATTTCTTATCTTTTCATTATTGTACTGTTATGCTACTATTTTCTCACCATCCCACTCTCTCTCTCTCTCATTGCTTTCACATTGTTTCACTGGTTTTTGCTCTTGAAGAGCTTGTAGCAACATTGTTGCTACAACCTCTTCCCATTTGATAATACAAGAAACAGCGTTGGAGGAAACTGTGGCGTTCAAGATTAGTCTGGATGTGCCACTTATTGTGAGGTGATATCATTTTTAAGTCTTTATGTGCTTTGATCAATAGTTGCTTAAGTAAATTAGTTTACTAGGCTAGGTGAGGCAATAATGTAGTTGCCCATCTATATATTTTGTGCATTCTTATAATATAAACTATGTTGTGTTATCTATGCATGCAAGATATTATCTATTGTTCCATCTCACTTTTGGTTTAAGTTTTGCAGATCATCTTTAAGGAGTTGTTGGGATAGGTTCAAGGACGAATCTACCATCATCTTCACCTAAACTTCACAAGCATTTCCTGTCCTTCTTCCTCATTCTTTCATTTCAGATTTTAGTAGCTAATTTGCTTAGATAGGTCAACTAAATCATTATAATTTTCTGGTTTCTGTATGTACGAAGTTTTTGTTGAAAAACAAAAATTTCTTAACCTTTTAGAGTGTGTTGCAGCACAAATCAGCAAGCAATAGCTTGCTGATTTTTGCAGGTTCTTACCAGGACAAAGGGGCATGCTGCCAAATTCGAATACAACACACCTTTCCGATACTCCTTCCAAGAGTGGTAACAATTCCTTCTTATTTCTCCTTCATTCTAAACATTGTACGCAAGCCCAAAGGAGTTGTACCCAAGAGGCTTGCCTTCTTTTCTTTTCAATCTTAGTTTTTGCAAGTTTTAGTTAGATTTCTTTGGGTTTTTCTTTGATTAGTTTAGCTAGTTTAGATGTGATTTCTTACATGCATGCTAAAATTTGAAATAATCTAGAGTAGATATCACACCTAAATGCTAGATTAGAGCTCGTGGAGGCATGTTGGATCTTTGCTTTCATGATTTACTTTGCATGCAAGTATCTAGTGCTTAACTCTTTATCTCATTCATGCATGCAAACATTGACATCTTAAAGGCTTAATTTATCATTTATATTTTGCAAGTTACTTATAGTTCATGTACTTTACATACGCAATTTAATAATCTAAGAACTTAATCTTTAATTCCGGTTTTGGGTCCCCAAAGCCCTTTTCGGAAATTAAAATTTAAACTTGCAATTTGTTGTTCAAAGGCCTCATCCTTCATAATCTTTGGTTTCGGTTTCACAAGCATTTTCAGTTCTTAATTTCTAGTGCGATAGTTTCATACATTAAGGACTTAATTTGCAATTTCAGTGTTTAAAGGCTTCAGCCTCCATATTATTCAATCTTTCAGTTTTAGTACTTTGGCAACTTTTGAGCAAGCTACAAGCACTCAAACACATATTGAAATACTTAGCTCATAGGTCTAAAATAAGTTAATTAGACTTAATAGGACACCATAACTAACCATCTTCGCCATTTAAAACGGGGTCGAAAGAAGGCCACGGAAGGTGCTAGGCCAGGGACGGTCTCACGACGCGCGGCGTCCTTTCCAGGAGTACTCTGATCTTAGGGATGACCTGTGAAGCTAGGGTAGGCCTTGTTGCCTCACTTCTTGAGCATCCAGCAGTCACTTGGTAACTGGGGGAGGAGATTTTTTGGGTTGACACTTAGATAGGATTAAAATAAATCTCACATTAATCACTTAAATCAAGCTTTGGTCTACAACATTGGCGATTTACATTTCACACTTGCAATCATTCGGATCTTGTCTTTATATTTACATGCAAGTCAATTTATATGTTGTGGACTAATATCTAAGTGGTTATATCTTTGTCATCTGTAGCACTTTACTTCTAAAGCTTTCATCTATCTTGTATTCATGTATTTGTGGTGTGATCCTTCAAGAAGTGCGCATCCACCTGGGAGCATTCTCTTGACTGGGTTTTGAGTACTTTGCGTCTTTATGCCATTGATAAGCAGTTCAATGGAATTATATCTATTGTGAGCATGCTTGGTTTGATGTGTTGATGGTTGTTCATCTTTGAATATCTTCTTTTCCTGCACATTTCAAGCACTTGTTAATATCTTGTATCTAGTGTATCTAGCTTAGCCTTAATCTGTATATCTTAGGCTTTCTTTTTGTATCTTGTATCTAATCTAGTTTAGCTTGTATATCTCATATATTCTTTTGTATCTATCTGTATCTATCTTGTTATAATTTTGTAATCTTTGTAACTTGTAATTATCCTGTAAAGAACATCCCTTTAACTTAGTTGACCCCTTGCCCAATCTTAGGCACTAGTCTTAGTTGCCCTAGGAAAAGGTCTGACTTTCATACTTAGCTAATTGCATCTTGCACTCGTTGTTTAACATCATAGGCTAGATTCCCCTTGACCTTTTTAATTTATTAAAACCAACTCCTAGAACACTTAATCGTAAATCTCATCTAGTAACTAGGGTCTACCCCCCTTGGCTTCCCTAGGAGTTAGCCTAGACGGAAAAGGTTCAAGTCAAAGTGACAGCGTGGACTTTGAACCTAGGCATTGTGCCTCCGAGGACACACTAAGTGAGCAAGACATAGCTCACCTTTGCAAGTGTATAAGGACGGCAACAGGGCCTAAAACCGAAATTGATAATTGAGTTCTTAAATAGTGAAATTATTGCATGTAAAGCATGAAGAACTGGAAATGACTTACGAAAAAGAAATGATCATTTAAACCATTAAGATGCTCATGTTTGCATGCAACTATTAAAGATAAATACTTGAGAAATGATAGCTTGCATGCAAAGAAATAACGAAAAAGCAAAGATTTTATCTTATGCCTCCACGAGCCTAAACTAGCATTGGTTGTGTGAGATCTACTCTAGATTATTTTAACCATTAGCATGCATGTAAGACATCCACAACTAAGCTAGCTAAGCTATAAAGGAAAAACAGAAAAGGAACTAAACTAAAACTGAAAATGAAAGAGAAGGCAAGCCACTTGGGGACCCTCCTTTGGGTTTGCTTATAGTGATTTAGATAGAAGGAGAAAGAAGGAATTTTATTACCACTTTCGAAAGGGGGTCCTTTGGAGATGTGTTGTGACTGAAAACGGACAACATGCTCCCTTGACCTGGCGAAAACCTGCAAAAATCAGCAAGCTATTGCTTGCTGAAAATGCTGCAACACACTCACAAACGTTAAGAAAAATTTTGTTTCGCAACAGAAATCTTCCACATATAAAAACCAGAAATATAATGTATTGAAATGACCTATCCTAGAGTTTTAGCAACCAAAATTTGAATATCACAAGAACATAAAGGTAACTAGAAAAGCTTATGAAGATTAGGTGAGCAATGAAGGTAGATTCTTGCTCGAATCTATCCCACCAATGCTCTTGAGATGACCTGCAAATCTTGAACACAATGTGAGAAAAAGAATAGATAATGTATAGCATGCATCAATAACACAACAAAGTTTATATCATAGGCACATGCAAAACATATAAGTCAACGACTATCCTATTGCTTGACTTAGCTAAGTAAACAGAATTTACCCAAGAAAATATTCAAAATTCTACATAAATATTCAAAACAATAACAATATCACCTCATAACAGCATGGAACATCTAGACAAAGTCTTGAACTCCACGATTCCTCCAAAGCTCTTATTTTATTACCAAGGGAAGAGGTTGTAGCAACAAAGTTGCTCCAAGCTCTTCAAGAACAAATGAAATGAAGCAAGATGACCATGAGAGAGAGAGGGAGATGGTAAGAAAATGGTAGCATAACAATACTCATAAAAATGGTGTTTAATGAATGAGGGAAGGGTCTCATTTATAGCTTCAAAGGCAAAGAGACCCCTCTTGGATCTTTGTCATTTGTCAAAAATCCAAGCCAAGATGAGCCCAAGGAAGGAGGGCGCATGACTTTTAGGGTTTCAATGAGAATGGAAGGTAGGAATGTGTGGCAGGGTGATGTGGAAGCATAGGAGGGGCGCATTGGCTAAAGGGAAGGCCCATGACTTGCTTTAGAGCAAGTTTCCACCTTTCTTGAAGATGTTTCCACTTTATTGCCAGAGAGGGGCGCAAATCCCAAGGAGGGTGTGAGCTTTCTTGGGTTTGGCAAGTTGGAGTGTGTGAGACACACTCTAAGAGTGATGTGGGAGGTCTAGGAGGGGCGCACCTCATGAGGGAGGGGCCCAAGACTCACTTTAAAATGAGTTTCTAAATCTCACATGGAAGGGGGGCGCATTCCCCAAGAAGGGCGTGGGGGTCAAAGTGAGAAATGGGTAAAGGGGGTGAATTAAAGGTTAGGAAAGGGGTTGGATAGTTTAGGATAGTCTCTCTCATCATTATTCACCTTTTACTTCACTCCATTTACTCAATTATTACAAAATTGACATTTTTCCCATGTCTTGGGTTAGCAATTAAAACTGCTTTTATCTGACTAAGACTCCTATGTGAACAAACACCTAGCAAAAGTTGTCTAACTGAGCTGAAACTTGGTCCAAGGGTGTAGGGGGTGTCATTCCATTTCTTTTGAGCACAAATACCCCTATCAAAAACCCAAGGACCTAGTTTTTACATTATTTAAAAAAATTAATTAATTAATTAAAATTCCAACCTTAGGAAATTTTAATTAATTAAAAAAAATCCTATCTAGACTCGACGAAATTCCGCAAAACTTTTTGAGCTGTCTTGCATGGTCATTTACATCATTCCTAAACACTAGCTACCAGAGGATGACTTCATTAGAACGTCTTTCACCACTTTGGAGGATTTATTAATAGTGGGAGTGAAAAACTCAAAGAAAATTAATAAGGTTGGTTAGGCCAAATTAATAACCTGAGGATAAAAAACACTTAGTGAAAGGAATTCTCCTAATGAAGAAATCATAAGATAACTGACCTAACTATGATCCATGCAGACCTATTATATTATTATCCCACGCAGGGGAGCGGAAATTCCGTTTACAAAAATAAGTGTCGAGGCAAAAATTGCCCTGTAGAACCAAAAAGTCTCTAACTTGTTTGCATCTGATGATGCATATCTTCATGGTACATGGAGTTGACCCCCTAGTTGAATAGGTGGTCAACATCTGGCTCCAGATGGGGACATGTGGTTGATCTTCACACTTGGGAAGGAGAGCATACGAGAATCCAGCATCTACAAAACAAAGTTCTCACCAATACCCAACATAAATATACATATATACAATGAATAAATAAAATGCTATAAACAACAATTACATAATGAAATAACTATTTTACAACATCTATAATTACAAAATGAAACTATGATACAAAAATAAATCTAAGTACATAATCACATCATGAATGAAATAATACAAAACTGAAATACAATGAGAAGGGTTAGAGATACGTTACAAAGGGTGTCCCTTTGGACACCAAATTGCCACATGAGGAAACACCTCAAGGAGGGGTCCTCTCACTAGCATGCCTGACTTTATGTCGTCCCACTGGCTGAGAAGAGTTGCTAGAAGACTGATACACTTTATGCTAACCTCTGATTTTTCCATGTGAATCCCAGTTTCTATCCTTAAGCCACATGGGACAATCCTCCTTAAAAAATTTCTAATGGTTTTCCATAGTTGCCAAGTGCAAAGTCTATGAACTTAATTTTTCCTTAAAAGGCTTGGCATATCTTTTACTAGGGATGATATACTTTATTTCATCAATATTAACCTTACCATCCTTACTACTTTCCATCAGATTTTCATCACATAATCTATCTTTGATTCTTCTAACTTCTGAAAAACAAGGAGGATGGTGGCCCAAGAATTCCATCAGACTTATGCTGACATCTAACTGATTCCTTTGACGAAGGTTGGGCTGATAACATATTTTCAACTGACAAATCAAACTCTGACTTTAATTCTAAAGGAGGCAAACCATTATCTGTTTCATCCAAATCTTCCTCAAGAAAAATCCCATCAAAAGAATCCATGGTGTCCCAAACATTACAAATGCTTGGGGGTCTGCTAGTTAGTTCCATCTTAGTGGATGTTATAGGAGTAGATTTTATCTCATAACATCCCATTTCTATTTCCCAATACACAATCTCATTATCCTTTCTCCTAGGATCTTCCACATGATATTTTTTTTCCAACTCTCTATTTAATCTAAACGTTAAACCATTTGGAGTTGGAATGGTGGCATAAGTTAAATCTATTTGCAAATTACCACCGAAATCTGTAGTTGTCTTTCTATTTAGCAACATACCCCAAGTATCCGGTACATCAATCACAACAATGTCCATCTCAATCATGATATCTAAAAATGCAGCCAAATGTACTTGTAATCCCTTAATCAAACCATGCACCTCAATTGTCCTGCTATCCATAGCACAAATGTTATGATAAGGTCTAGATATCCTTAAGTTTAATTGTTCCATTACTCTCTTAGTCATAACATTTGAGGTAGCTCCTGAATCAAGCATACAATTATGAAGAATAAAATCATTCACGAGCAAGTATAGGAAAAAGGGTCTATTCTTTTCATTTCCCCTATCCATATTTTGCAAAATAACCGGTGCATCCTGATAAGTTGTTTTTGGTGGTATGTCAACACTTTTCTGAGAAGGATTTTCTATGGCTCTGAGTAGCTTCTCCCTCTGAGAAGGAATTTTCATTATTTCTGACACAGGCACCAACATCTTTGCATTACTTAACCATCCTCCTAAGTCAATATTTAAATCTGAGCTTGCATACACATTTGACTTAGGGGGAATTGGAGTTACCTTGGGAATGTTTTCTTGGTTTTTATCTCGACTTTTATTTCCATTCCTTTGGTAGGTAATGCCTCTAAACTTAGCCATTTCAGCTACTTGTTGTGGAGTAGCCTTAGGACCAAACTTTCATGTTGCCTTATCCACCACAACATTAGTTATGCAAGTCATGTTACTTACCCCCTCATTATGTTCATCCAAACCCATCCAATCATACATGCCAACCTTATATTCATGACCAAACATATTAACTTGTTCATTCTCCAATCCATAAGGTCCTATCTCATCACTAAGGTGAAGGAAGACTTGGCAAGTTGATTCTTCATGAAATTGCTCACAAGGTCTACAATAATGAATAGCTTGGTGGTTAACCCAGATAGTGGATTCAAATGGATTTCGTGGTCTTTGGTCTTGGGGAGGAGGCTTCTTAGACCATTTATCATTTGGCCTATGTTGGGGTCTGTTATCGCTCAGTTTGTAGTTTAGGTTATAGGCTAAAGGATAAGGGTCAAACTAGCGTAACAGGGACCTACCCCACCCAATGTCACCACGATGGGGAGGTCCTTTCTATTTAGGGTGGCTAAGCCCAAGGGAGACGTCCCTGGCAATCTGGGGTTTGAAAGGAAAAGGCTGAAAGGATCAAAGCTAGTTACCCCTTCACAGATTACCGCCTAGAAGATAGTCAAATGAAGAATAACCACAGAAAAGGCACCTGCTTGCGAGACAAGACAATAATGAAACTAATACATGCAATAGTGGTTAATACTTCATAAATCAATGATTATCAAGATTAAATGTATATGAGCATATACAGCAGTAAATATTGACGAAGTCAATGTTTGCAATAATGACAATGGCAATATAATGTTACTTGTCAATAAACACTGGAGTAATATAGCATCTAATGAAAATAACCAATCCTTGAATTAAGTCAATGCATTAAAAGTCATTAATTGCTCATACACGATAGACTGCTGCGTCAATATCCTAGGGATGACGTCAGCTTCTTTTAGGGTTAGTATGATAAGCAATTGTAATAGACAAAGAAGGTCAACGTTTTGCTAATTAGCCAATGAAAATTACCAATTCATCAATATCTATCACAGGATGACCAAGCCAACAGTATTATCAATCAAAAAGGGCTCAATAGAGGCTTGACGTCATCATTAAATGCAAAGTTAGAGGGCTTGCTGCGTCAGGTATGACGTCAGCCCTAGTTAGTGCGTTAGGGTTAGTTAGGGTTTCAAAATTTGAAAGTTTGAAAGATGATTTTGCACAACAAGCTCAACGTTGGAAAGAAAACCAGTGCCTTAGGGTAATAT
>JASDQU010680620.1:128849-140677 GCA_032191745.1 Picea mariana
GTGAAGATTATGCTGGATATTTCACTGTTATTCTGTTATTTCTAGCATTTCGTTTCTATTCTGCATATTTTATATATCTGGTATCTTGCAGAAGATCTGTCACTCTGGGAGAAAGAGGAGCAAAGGAGAGTTGACTAGAAGTCATTTGAAGTGGGAACAAGGGATGAATCTTGACCATTGATCGAGGTGAGCACGTGGCACTCGATCCATAGCTCCAGTTACGAATCACTCCGGGGAAAAGGGTGTTTGGAACACTCAAAACTCTCGAAGTCGGGGTCCCAAAGTGAATTACATCCGTTGGCTGTGTTGAGCACTCAACACACCCTAAAAAAGTCTATGTCCATTTTCTAGTTTTTGGGTACCACTTAATCCTTTTCACTGTCTGTTTCAGTATAAAACTGTTGCCCGTGCTTATCTTTTATGTTTTCATGTTTGAATTGTGTAAAGTCTGCCTGAACATATAAAGAATCACCTTAATTTTAAAGGAGACCAATTTAACAATTACTTAAGAAATCAACAGTCAAAGCGTCTCCGAACGTGCTTAAGGGATTTGGCATCGGGGAGACGTAAGTGTGATAAGAAATGTTCATGAAAACCAATACAGTTGAAGACTGATCTTCATCGACGTCGATGGATGAAAGTCCTTGTCTTTTTGTGAATGAGCTTCAATAAGAATATTGCCGAAGACTGATTCATCCGACATCAACATAAAAACGAGAAGAGTAAGCATCACGCAAGGATAAGAGTGGTATCGCTGATCGCCGACTCCCGAAACGATTTCGATGTCGAAGATTTACAAAGATGATAACTCTCCAAGAAGCTATGCTCTTAAACTTTCCCCGATCCCTAATACCATCGACGTCGGGAGTGTTTACTAGGAGGACATTAATGAAAATATACACAAAGATAGTAGTCGATCCCCGATCTATACACCGGAGAGACACGACATGATGAGACATTTTAGCCCATAGATATGTTAGGTACGACACATTTAAAGTGTTAGTTAATCCACAAATCATGAATTAGTTGTTGTTTCGTGCGCAAATCAAAAGGGACCATTTAAGCTTGCTGATACAATGCACCTCCCTCCGCGCCTCCGCTGTCAACCAAGTTAGAATTTATTTGCAAAGATCCGACGGTAGTTTGTTTTGAATTAAGCTCATTACTCGCATTAACTGATTGATACGAATGATAGGATCCCTCCCATTATATTCTTTTGAGTTATTCTGTATGAACCTATTCTTCACGGCAAGGAGTTTAGAACACACAGAAGAGCGAGGCTAACATTTCGAAGAAGGCGTCCAAGGTTTAGTGATTATTAGACAACTATCTTAGCAAGCATTATAGGTATGTATTTGCTTTTGGTTTTTTACGCTTCATTTTATATGTTCCGACCGAACGCTGCTCTGTACACCTGTTTAAAGGGTCGTTTAAATTGCAGGAACAATGCCTTCGAAGAAACCCTCCACCAGAAAATCCCCAAGAGCGCCAAAGCTACAAGAACCAGAAGCAGGAGAGGGCTCCTCCCCAACAATTGCAAGGCAATTAGAATTCACTCCAAAGTTGGTGACTGTCATTAAGACAACCACCAAGAAGGCCTTCATCCAGCCCCCGGCCTTCAGAGACACAGAGGCAAACATTGGAGCCAAAGCAGCAGTCCCTCGCTGGAAGAATCGTTCAAGAAAATAAAGAGGGAAGAACCCCTTGAGTATACCTCGCACAATGACCCTGATACAAGAAGACTCGATGATGATGTCCTCCCAAATATCTGTAAGGCTTATCTACACATGGTGGGAAGCCAGACTTCAGTGTTCCCTTGCATTGAGCTCCTAAAGTGGCTCATTGACCACACTGATGCACAATTTTTTTTGATTAATGACGATAAAAAGGTTATATCGAAAGTAGGTCACTGGTATCTAGATGAACGTGAGACCTACATCATGGTTTTTGGCTCCACAGGGGCACCCCATTTGTTACCCATATATGTTCTTGATCGACTAGTGTTAAGGGAAATTTGCTATCAGACCATTCTGCAAGGATATAATTCCACTTTAGTAAAAGACAAGAAGTGGGCCTTCATACCTTATGGGTTTCATATTGGCTTCTACATGGTCAAAGACACCGCACATGCTAAGCAAGAAGGGATAAGACGATTGGAATTCTGGTTTAAAACTAGTCGTTTTCACAAACACGATCCCAAGGGCCTGGTCCTACAACACGCATCACATGTATCATCCTATTGGCCTTATGCCCATGACCGATTTGAAGATGAAATTTTCACCGAAAACGCTCAAGACTTGAATGAAGTGGCGACAAAGATGGATGATCCTCGAACAACTAGGTTCAAGGCCATGAGTTGGGAAGAGAAAGCGACGTCCTTGGAATGGACAACTCAAGATATTCTCAGGACCTGGGAAGGAACAGTAGCATTTGAATTGGGTGAAGCAATGGGCAATCCCAAAGAAAACATCGAAGTGGCAGGGGATTATCAGGAATCCCCAGTACAAACCAGGGATTCCTCAGAAATTCAAGTAGCATAGGGGATGGGTGAAATTTTGTGGCAGCAAAGCCAGCTACTAATGAAGTGGATGTAGGATGATCTGTACCTCATCATAACACCTATTCTTCCAACTGGTATCTAAGAAGACGGCCCGATGGAGCCAAGTAGCCCCGGTTCCAAAAATCTCGGTAACACCAATGAGTTAGGCAACCCTGAATCCACAACATTGCCGTTCAATCCCCTGGTGGGAGGGACAATTCAACCAGAGACAGACCGAGTGTTGATAGAAACACAAGCGCCTAATCCCCTGAGCAAGATTATACATATATATAGTGACGACGAGAGCTCGAAGCCATCTCACGACACCTTTGTGCGTGTCCAAGAAGAAAAAGGTCATGAGAATACTTCTTCCCCTGAGCCTGAAGCTCAAGACAAGGAGGTCTCACAAGAGGAAACAGAAGCTGAAAGTGGCCTCGACACAAAGGGACCCAATGCATCGAAAACCAAAGTATATCTGGAGGACAATCCCGAATCGGAGGAATCAAAGAAAGAATCCCCGCAAAAGGAAATCAGCGGTTCGATGACCAACGAGCAAGTAAGTCACAAGTATGTACCCAACGTCTCTATTCTGCCCAATACTCAAATCCCTGACGAGCAACAAGTAGAAGCTGGACCTACGAGGCACAACAAGGAAGTTCAAGAGCCCAATATTGAACAAATATACACCACTAGTAGCCTGGGAAAGATGCTCACATGGGGTGATCAGTAGATACCAGAGCCAATAGACGAGGTAGCAGATATCTATGTGATCTTCTATGATCAAAAGAGAAAGACCATCATTCAAAGGACTGCAAAGAAAAGAAGGATCATGTTGGATCACTCCATCTTGGTTACTAAAGAGGAGAACTTAATCAACACAAAAGACACATGGACGTCTGAAATGATCGGCGTGGGAAAGGCCCTCTCAGATGCCACCTTGGATAGAGCCAGGAGAGACGAAAAAGAACTAGCCGCTGACCTAAAGGAGCTCAAACACTTGCATCATATGGCCAAATACTATAGAGGCGCCATGCAGACCACTATGTATCTGAAAGGTGAGTTCCAGGAGGACACTCTCATGGCACTCGCGACATGTAAGGAGATGGAGCGATGGTATGAAAGGGCGCAACAAGCAATAGAAAGACTCAAGTACATTGAGGCAGTCCAGTAGGGCTGAGACAAGGAAAAACATGGCATTCAGGTGGTGGGAAAAAGTAGTGTTAATCGCATGAAGTGATCAACTGAGTACTAGGCTAATATGTCTCAGGACCCACACCGAGAGATCCAAGAGAAATGGACCATATGAAAGAAGCAATGGGATAAAATTAACCAAATAATGAAGGATGTCGGGCTTCCCGAGTTCGGCACCCCTGACAAATTTGTCGACTTAAGCGATGTATTCAAGTTGCATGCCAAACAAGACTTGCTATGAACCGAAGAGCTCGCAAAGATGACCGATGCGAGGCCAGGGCAAGTGCAATGATTCACATAACCTCCGATCAGGGACCGAACCATGCTACAGCAGTTGAACTCCAGTCTAGTAAAGTATCGAGCGCATGCAGTAGACATCAGGGGAATACATGCGGCTCCGATGGAAAAACAAAGGTTTCCATGGGCCCAAACTTGTGAAGAACTATTTATCAGTTGGTTTGAATACGAGAGAAGTCACCCTTTCCAAGAAATATCTCAGGTTGACTGTTAAAGAAAATGTTAAAAGATAACGCCACGTGGCAATTTTTTTTCTTTTCTTAAACTACACTTAGCCGTTAATTTCAGTTAAAATTTATATTATAAATAAAGACATCGAATAATTAGTTAAGGGTCGATGGTTGTTGTAAGAACTCTTTCTTTTTTGGTTGTTAAGAATTATTTTGAAGCTGCTATGAATTGAGAAGTCCTTCTGGACCAAAGACAAACTATTTTCATCAGATGCATGTGATTGGACTTGGAGAAGAACTACTTCTTATCATGTTTCATGAATGATGCATTAATGAGTAAGAGAAATTAATTCTGTTGTCAAGTTATCTTGTGCAATGTTTTGATGTTCTTTGCTTTAATGATGAAGATAAAATCATTGTGTCATTATGTGATGAATAGTTATGGTAGATGAATTATTTTGCTTGCCATTATCTTATTACATATGTGTTTTTCTTTCTAATAACTAGTTTCTCAGACTGTAATTGGATGCTTACAATGTTGATGTATTAGTACTAGGCCTACGGTATAGAATCATTGTTTGCATGTTTGAGCAGCGGGTTATCCCAAGCTCAGCCTCTTCCCCAATAGTTAAAACTTAATCTTGTTTGTTGTCAAGTTGGTTTATACTGGCTTGCATTTCTCCTACCAGTCCCACCCAAGAGAAAATACAAAAGAGAATAGTCCTAACTGAAGGAAGATCCTTCACAAGAAAACACAAAGCCCATCGATAAATTGGTCGGATCACAAGATCTGGAGAACCATTCCATCTTCAAACGCTGCAGAGTCTAATTGGGCCTCGGTGGTAGGTTTGGTTCCTATTGTAGAAGTAAGGGATTTAAGACCCATCAACAAGCTGTCAGAGAAACGTGAGTCATAGATCTTATCCGGGTGATTTCATTGGTCCGGAGTTTGAAGAAAAAAGAGTCAGCTACACTCAAAACCGTTGAAACCCGAAGTCGTGAAGGGGGCTAGTCGGAGGTTATAGTCCGTGGTCATAAGGAAGAAAGGCTTAGCAGAGGAGCTAGCTCTCGTCATTTAGAGTTACCATAAGCACCAGAAAAAGGGTGCGCGGGTGAAACAAACTCGCGTGGGTAACCAAAGGGGGCCTGTGTGAATTGATTTCAAGGTCTAGCAGAGACCCAAAGAGCTGATTCGACTTAGTGAATTGAATATCCTTGATTAGGAGGTCATGCAACCCCGAGGAGAGAAGGGGGGTTGCATCAAAGTACTTTTCACAAGAGGGAGAGTTATGTTAAAATGAGATCTTATGATCTCTTATTTATACAAAATGTCACTAAGGTAGTTTTTCGAGATAATTAAGGGTAAACCACAAGACTAGGGATCAACAACCCTAATCTTTCCCCTTTTACAAATTAATATTAAACAATTCACTTTAATTTCACTTTTGCACAAAGAAAAATCCCTAGTTATATGGACGTCACCCCTTTAGGGGACGTTTTAGCACTAGGAGAAGGTCTTTGGTGATGGAGGAGTGTAGAAAGGCTACCCAAAGCCACATGTCAAGTATCCCAACAACTTCCTTCATGATCAAGGCTCAAGCCCCTCAAAACTTCCTTGTGCCAATGCATGTCAACCTCACCACCAAACCCTAACCCCCCTAGGTGACGTCATGCCTCAAAAGGTGATGTTTTACCTCTCCTAGGAAAAACGTTTGGCATGTGGGGGCTAGGTTATGTCGTCCAAGTCATCTTCTAGGCCTTTAAATTTTGATCTCTCTCATCCGACATGCGGGCCCTTCGCATCCACCTGTGGGATTCAAGCCCCATGGAAGCCCAAGCTAGGCTTGTTCTTCCAAAAATGTCCACCAACTAGGTCCTGCAAAGACAAGTAAGCATACCCTCCAAGGATATAAAGTCATAACATCATGATAAGTAAATCCAATCAATAAATTATCCACCTAAGCATGTGCATCAAAGATCACTATGTCAAACAATTAAGTGCTCAAAGACATTATGCGACTTGTAAAGCTTGAATATGGGAGGGTTGACGAGGTGTCCTATTGGGTAGATCTTTCACTATGTCAAGGAGATTTTCCAAGAGATCCCTCTCTAAGCCATGTAAACTGGGTGAAATGGTTAGGGTCAAGACTTAATGGGCATAAGGCTCATGACATATAAGAGGTTGTAGTGTCTCATTCATGGATGCCTTTGTAGAGGGAGTGTGGTACCTTTGTTTGCAATGCAATTTTTCTAAGCCCATTAATTTTCCATTCTTTCTTTCATAATTTTAAGGAAAATTTGAAGGCCACTGCCCTGGCGTGGTGTCCAGATAATGGCAGTGTCACCCACAAATACCTAGTGGAAATGAGAATGTTGACTCGTGATGAGACCCCCTTTCTCTTAGCCATGCAATTGAGAGTCATTACCCTGGTTTGGTGACTAGATGATGGTAATGTCATACCACTAGATATTCATGGACATGATAGGCCAGCTTGTGATGAAACCTCCTATCCTCCAACTAACCTTTTAAGCATTCTTAATCATATTTCTTGTGGGTCCCCCTTTTCTCAAAGATAAGTGTTTCATTGCTTTCTTGGGTGATGGCTGCATGAAGCATATAGAAGGTTCATACACAGGCTTTTATCTTTTACCCAACATCAATCCCTCTGGTCCTTGAGCCCCTTCTTCCCATAGAATGAGGGACAACCCCTTCTTGGGTCAATACACCCTAAAATCCCAAGAGATAAGGAAATGGGGGGAAATAGCGATGGAAAGTGGTAAGTATGGTCGGGAATGGTACAATGGCTCTTAAAGGGAGTTCCTAGTAGAAAACCCATCCCAAGGAATATCACTTACTAGGGCATAATGTCAACCTCCAAGGTGAAACAGGGCAAAAGGCATAATGTCCAAGCATATATCATGAAATCTAAAACAATCTAAGATACAACATACTTAAATGTCTCAAATATTGAAATGATGCTCACCATAATACTGACTTGTACCTCATGTAGCAAGGCCCACTGCCTTCCGGAAGACAATTAGTGTGGTGAATGCCATATGCAAATCTGTGACCTCTGTGGTGGTGAGAAGGGTCTCCATCTATGAAAAAGGATACTACTGGTCATGTAGTCTCTCGTCATTCCATATCTGCAACCTAAGGGCCTTGAGACATAATCTCCTTAGTTATCCACAAAATGGGGATAACATGCCACAATTCGAACAATGGAGTGGAACATACAGGGATGCTAATGGGATTGTGAATGGAAAACGAGTTGAATTACCAGGATATGACAGTGGAAGGGGACTCCCAGATCCTAATCGAGGGTCTGCAAAAAATTCTAAATGGTACCCACCCAGAGATAATTTTAGAGAACTGAAGGTTGGCGTCTGGCTTCTTGGAGATAGCTACAACTGTCAGGGGAAACTCAACCATTGTCCCGAGACATGCTAGGAGAAAGGGTAACGTGGTAGCCAATTACCTAGTAAACATGGCGATACTTCAAACATCCAGATTGAACAAGTGGAGGTGGTAGTAGGTGGGCCAGGGACCACTTCGGGACACGATAACCCCCTTAGCTAATGAGGACACCCTCCACATGACAGAGGAGACAAATGGAGATTTCGAGGCCCAAGGATCGAGGGATCCAGATGTACCCATGCAGCTCTAAATGTCAGGTCAAAAGGGTATAGTCTTGGGGATCAAGATATAGACCTCAGTTCGAGGAAATTGGTGGAGGATGGAATTCAATGGCCATAAGTGGGAAGTAAGGAAGATTGAGAAAGGATGGTACGACGAAGTACAGAAGAGTGAAGAGGCATCAGATATGATACCGGGATGACGCCACAGGTGTCTGACATCAGTACCAGAGGTATCATGGGCATGAGAGTAAAGGACAAGGCTTATCAGAGAATAATGAATTCGGTTAAGATTGTTAGGAAAAGGCGGATCTGAGGCATTAATTTGAAGGAAACCAGAGCTATTAATAGGAAAATCTATAGTAATAATCAGGTATGTAGATGTTCTAAGTCTTTTGGTAAGGGGAAATTGAGAATAGATAGGAGCAGGCTCTTTTCGAGAGAAAAGGGAAAAGACAGGGAGAAGAGGCCCAGGGGGATTCCATTAACCATGGGGCTCTGTAGTTTCCTCACCCTTCTATATACTAGAGGACTTGACACATGTTTCTATTTAGCTTTTAGAGGGGCTCAGATAGAGAATGTTAAGAGGGATTTCCCACTCCGTCTTAGGGGTGGGAATCAGGCCACAAAAAGATGCATCTAGAGAAAAAACAATTGGAATGGGGAACCCCCCTTAATCCTGTGGGTCAGAGACAAAAAAATAGGAAGGGAGAGAGCCAATCCATCCCCACGAAGACTCGCTCGAAATCCAGAGTGGAGATAGACATGCTTGAGGCCATTAAGAACTTCCACACTCTTGGCAATGAAAAAGAGAAATAGACCATGGAGGAGTTGTGAAAAGAGGTGGAAAAAAAGAGAAGTGCCACTTCGGAGGAAGAGATTATGGCAGCAACGCGAGAATGGGTCAGGGACCCAGGATAATATCGAACTAGGGAAACTAAATACTTTCCTCTGGCGAAAATCTACTAGCGAATGAAAGCAATGATCACTCAAGCCATGGTGTTGTAGCAACAAGAGGTACTTCAAGTGCTCACTTAGCAGAAACAAGACAACAAAGCTCTCAGGCAAAGGGTAAGGATGTTGGAGAAAAAATTTGAACTCTTTTGTAAAGTGAAATATGGTGTTTCGTTTATTAAAAGGGAATATGAAGACATGCAGGAAAGGACCAAGCTCCAGAGGATGGAGGGAGGATCAACAGGAACCTAGGAATTCCCCATTGTGATAGACGATGAGGTTCCCTAAAATGGATCTCACCTTGTGAGGAAAAAAACACAACAATCTAGTAAGGGGGTTCTCCGGGGACGAAGTTCACTCCTCACAGGGTCCTCTCTTCTGTCAAATCTCGGTCGAATAGATTAGCTCGAGGGATTGAGTGTGGGGTCACCTTCAAAATCCATGGAGTTTCTCGGTATGGTACTTCTTTTATGGATATAGTTTGACAAAATTATAAGCATATGAAAGTCTCGGGACATAGCGACATAAGTCATGGTAAGACAAGGGGGATATGGGGACATAGTCTGGACCTTAAATTTTTTTATTTTGGATGTTGGACTTTTGGAAAACCTTGAAGATATCAATATTTTGTGGGGTTCCCTGGTTTCCATTTCAGCAAGACCCCCAGAAAAAAGTCTGTAATATTTTGTACCATTATAATAGAAAGATATAGACTATTTTTTTGCTTAAGAAAAAAGCAATTTAGGTATTGGAAAGGGTTCTATGTAGCCATTATATCTTTGGTATAATTGTTTGAGTGTAGAGTTTTCTAACAAAGAGTTAAAATTTCCTTATAGAGCTTGAAAACCATTAGGACAAGTTGGAGTATAGGTGGTGATCCAGGTGGATATCGATGGCCACCCACCTATTCCAACTTGCTCAAAACAGTCTTCTGGGAACTTACTATTTTTAGCAGGTTTGTGGTTCCTNTTCTATACCTTTCCAGCAAGCTATCATGTGCCCCAAACAAAGATTGTATGCCAAAGTTACGCCCCCACAAAGTTGATACACCAAACTACCCAAAACAGGGTCCACGAAACTATTGGATTTTCATATTTTGGGGTTAGGGTTTTGGATTTTATTTATGTTAAAAAGGCCTTTGGAGCCTCATTTTAACATCATCTTCTTGCGAATGTGAGTAGTCGTCACATCTCTTCTCAGAGATAAGCTGCCACCATTCTAGTGAGTCTTTCACTCTGTATTTATACAGTTTTGTACATTTCGCTCATTAATAGTAATTGTGTATTATTGTATATATCTGCCTCTTGTTATATATCCGATATATCTCTGTTATATTATTGGCTCTCTTGCAATATCTATGTTTATTTCTGTGTTATATCTCCACTCTCATTTCGTGCCGAATATAATATGGATCATGCAGAGTTAATAATTAAGAGTTGTGTCCTCATATTTGTACTTTTCATACACATACCCCTTCAAATGTTGATCTAAAATAGGATCCCAAAGTGTTAATTCATTTTGCAATCCAATATGGAGGAAGTGAAGAAGGATGAGGCGTGAAGCAGAAGGCCATATTTTCTTACTAAGGACAAGTACAACAGTACATTTGGGAAAGAGTGTGATTGACTAGAGCCTTTTCAATAAATATATGATCAATGTACATTGATCGAGGCCACCATTCATACCCTCCAGACTTGTAATACCATTTGAGATAATCAAGGATCATTCTAAGGGTTCAGATAGATTCAAGCATTTTGGGGTAGATTTGAGTCCTTCACTTTCAAACACAACTTCAATTCCTAAACAACATTTTTCGAGGGGCATATCTCCTCATTAGATATTGTTTCCTAAGGCTTGGAACTTGCATTTTGTAGATCTCATCAAGCTATTTCCTACAGTGTAAAGAGAATCCTAATGTAGTACATGTGCAAAATTTATGGTAACCAAAAGCTGACATTTAATTTTCCATCCCAATGTCTGATCAAAGGCATATTCCACTAACAAAATACACTGTGCAAGAACTGAATGAGAAGAACAATTAATTGGATGGAGTCGATTGGAGGAGCACATTGTCTACTAGGAAATCGAGGAAATGGATGTGTTACAACAAAATCTAGCACCCTCGTATGATGTAAAGTCCCAAATATCAGGGGGCTAGTCTAGTGCAACTAAGGAAGGCTACTCATTGTCACCACAATAGATATTCCTCTCACTTTTGGTTGGTTCTTCTCAACTCAAGTGGGCTTCCCTAAGGATAAAATTGCTAAGGATATAGAGTGGAGGAACATGGTGATTTATTGAAGAGTAATCATAAGAAAAATGAGTTGTAGTATAGATGAAAGAATGAATGGTGTGAGAACTAAACATGAAGGTGGAAAACCCCAATACTAAGTGCCTAATCAAACCTTGGGAAAAACAGAGTCAGGGAAGTATGGATCAAAGAGGGAAAATTCCACGTAAATGCATGAAGATGTAAGGTAACGAGGGTTGCTACGCATGCCACAAATCAACCTTAATATAGTAACACTTGATAGATAAAAGAGAGAATCAACCATAAAAATTTAGAGATAAACCCTTAAAATCCAATGATACCAAAACATTCACCGTGAACAACACAAGAATATAGAGAAAATAACCCTTAAAGTAGGGTAACACCATAAAATACTCTTTATATAAGGAATCACTCCACATTCCATGCTTGCTACAAAACAATACAATCCAACACATATCCAATACAATGATACACATGAGTATTCTTAGGGGTCTTATGCCAACTACCCTTTATTATTATATTATTTCCTTTTAATTACATAGTGGGATTATTCCATTATTATGGCCACATTACATTCATTATCCCCTTGGGTACCTTGCTAGGTACCCCATATTATCCTCCTCGGGTACATTACACTTAACTTGTTGAAAGCTATTGCAAAAAATTATCCTAGGAAGGCTAGGGGTGCCATTTAAAATATTGGTATGAAGGTGATGCCATACCATGCTAGCATCAACTAGGTTTATTAGGTGTAAGATTGATACAATAA
>JASDQU010680621.1:6981-18780 GCA_032191745.1 Picea mariana
TTATCATGTATTGTATTAGTTGGGATGACATAAATTATATACTAAGTGGTTGAAAATCCCACCAATATAATCTTTTTAGATACATATATCATTATCAATGCAATAAAATAACTATGAATCAACATGTTGGATACTATTAGTGAGATGGAATATGTGAAAGTGAAAAAAAAAAAAAGATTAAATGAAAGATTACATGATTTGCTTGGATTGACTAGATGTTTATTTTTTGCTCTTCAAATTTGAGATTTAACAACTAATTATCTTATCAGTGAGCTCTCAATGTTATTATAATTTACATCCATATGGCATCAGTAACTATTTTGGTTTTTTATAGAGCCAAGTGGAGGAAAATGTAACAAAGAAAATGACATTATGGGAAGATTAACAAAACTCAACAATGTTCATAACACATGAATTCAAGTGATGATTCACAAAGACAAGGTGTCTAAGCTTCTTTGGGAAGCTTTCATTAAGCTACACATAAAATAGTGCAAACACCTATATGGTGGTAGGATATTTATCTAGGTGTGAGCTATGTGATGGATTTAATGTTCATGAAGGGGATACAATATCAAGGAATAGATAAGATCCAACTAGACTATAGTTAGTTTTACTCTTTAGATTCCAAAGTAAAGTATTGTGTGATGAACCAATGCTCAAACCAAGCATTGGAAGTAAGGACATTGATGTTTATTGAAAATCTGACCCTTCCTTTAACATTTTATGATATTTGTTATCCTTAAAGGATAATAATTTTAAAAATTTACATCTTTTTAAAAATATTTTTTGAATTACCTTTCTAAAATGAATGAGTGAAACCTAAAAAAAAAAAGAGTAAATCATAGAAAATAATTATGAACACATCATTAAACATCTCTTAGAAATGAGATTAAGATAACAAATTATATCATCTGGACAATGTAATTGATCTTTCACTGGTCTTAAATTCAGGATTGTGCTCACGAAATTTTGTTGGAACTTTCATCTGTGTTTATGTGCCGTAAAACTGAATTGTGTTTGGAACAATGTGTTATTGAGTTTGAGTATTTAGAAGTGTGTTATAATACGTTAAATATGTGAAGAGAATCTACATTTACATACACGGCTTGTAAATTGTAACCTAATAAGATAATCTGCAATTTGCTTACACAGTTTAATAAGTAATTTTTTACTATTGAAGATAATTTTTTTAATATTTCTTAATATGTTTAATGTAACTTCTTAATATATTGTTCTCAGTACAGTTATTGGAGAGAGCAAATGTTAGCTGTAAAGTATTTTTTCACTGAAAACTTAACTTATATGCATATGAAGGTGTTTTTTTTTATTAATATTGTTATAATAGGTATAATCTACAATTTGCTTACACAGTTTAATAAGTAATTTTTTCTTATTGAAGATAATTTTTTTAATATTTCTTAATATGTTTAATGTAACTTCTTAATATATTGTTCTCAGTACAGTTATTGGAGAGAGCAATGTTAGCTGTAAAGTATTTTTTCACTGAAAACTTAACTTATATGCATATGAAGTGTTTTTTTTTATTAATATTGTTATAATAGGTGTTTTTTTTTTTTNTTTTACTATTGAAGATAATTTTTTTAATATTTCTTAATATGTTTAATGTAACTTCTTAATATATTGTTCTCAGTACAGTTATTGGAGAGAGCAATGTTAGCTGTAAAATATTTTTTCACTGAAAACTTAACTTATATGCATATGAAGTGTTTTTTTTTATTAATATTGTTATAATAGGTGTTTTTTTTTTTTTTTTTACCTATTTATGATAAACGATCATTTAGAAAAATAAAAAAGAAAAACATTACGGAGAACGACTTTATTTTGCGTGTATTCGATCAAACACCATATTAAAAATCGTTATAAAAAAGGATTTCTTCACATTCCCAATTGAATGTTGAAGGATAAAAGCTTGCTCCAAGTCATAAGGGTAATGCACATTTATTAAATTGGTAAATGGCCAATCGCTGGCCTCTCAGTTGGAGGAGAAGACTTATTGCAAGTCACAAATGGTAGAGGTATGCCCATTTATTAAATTGATAAATGCTATAACATAGGAAGGGTGTCGAAAATAATCTACAGCATCCAATTATTTCTACAAATGTTTGTATAATGTTAAACAGAATTCAACATGTATACAAATGATAAGAAAAGTTTTAAGGTTGCAATTATTTTTACAGTATGTTTGTATAATGTTAAACAGAATTCAACATGTATACATAAGAAAAGTTTTAAGGTTGCAATTATTTCTACAATATGTTTGTATAATGTTAAACAGAATTCAACATGTATGCACATGCTAAGAAAAGTTTTAAAGTTGTTATGGTATTTTAATATATGGATAGAATTCAAAGTTGAATTAAAAGATATATGATATGTAGTTTTAATGGGTAATTTTTTTTTTTATAATAAAATTAGTGTAAATCTAGTTTAGGTTTTTTTATTTTTTCAATTTAAAAAAAAAAAAAAAATTTATCTTAAAGGATTTGATTTTTCTTTATCCAAAATGGATCTAGAGTTAAGAATGAATTTATAGTGGTTGGTGGTTTTTAATATATATAGATAGATATATGTAGATATAACATGTGCAAATTCTATGTTGAACACAAAATGAATTACACATCTCTCACATATTAGGTTGTAGAAAACACTTCTCTACACAATAATCCTTTCTGATATTTTGTACATGTGTTTTTCAAAATTTCTATGTTTTTCCAAATTCAATATCTATAGAGAAGACCCAAAACACAAACAAACAAGGATCAATCATAAAAGGTTTCATCAGTGTTCACATTTCATCGCCCCATTAACCTTTCATGATACCATTTTCATAATTAAATATGGGTTAAACCCTATTACTTTCCAAATCATTTATTTTAGTATTAAAAGGGAATTTATGATTAAATATTAGAAAATTGACATGTTTTCATATATCTCAAAAATGTGTGAGATTTATCATGTGTAGGAATATGTGAAGGATTAATTCAAAAGACTTCTCGAATACTTCCTCCACCATTTCAAGATTTGAGAAGATAATTCAATCCTAATCCAAGGAGAAGATCATGGAGATTTGGTTGTCATATCTTATCCAAGATATATGAGAGATATGTGTGAGGATTTGAAGGGATTATATTTTGTAATAAAGGGAAATGGGTTGAGAGAAAAGTGGATCTGTAATTATGAGATGTTTATCTCCTTTTCAAAGATCTCATGTAAAAAAGAGAGTGCCTTCTCTTCATGAGAAGGGGATAATCATTATTATGTGAAGGGGAGAGAATCAATATTATGTGAAAGATGAGAATCATTATTATGTAGATTGAGAAAGAGGATTCATTATGTAGATTAAGAGAATTGTTATGAGATAGGTTCTTGAGGAGAATTTTTATGATGTAGATTGGATTCATGAAGATACTCCTTTTGTAAACCTACTTGTTGAAGATTAATGCAAGTTTGGATTCAGTGATTTTGTCTCTCTTCGAAGTTATCATTTGTTGATCTAAAGCTTCCATGTTGGCATCGACAAGGGCCACCGATCCAACTTAGTAAGCTTATTGTAAATTGTTAGTGAAGATTTTCATTTCATGTATTTGTTATTTTGATTTCATGTTATTTTGTTTGATTTAACTATTTGAATGTGTTTCAAAGTGTGGTAATCCAGGAACGGTTGGATCTCCATATTTCACCATACATGAGCTTTAATGGAACATCCCACTTGTTGGTTTAGTTGTTTCAGGGAGTAGAATCAAAGTTCATATTTTCCTTTCATGAGCCATCAATGAACATGTCCATCACCTGAGCAAGATCTTTTGCTTGTTTATGAGTTTTTCTTTCCATCTTTTGAGTTGTGTGAAGATTGTTTTTTTAAGAGTGTGTTGGTTTCTAAATGGTTTTCTGATCTAACCTATAGTAAAAAGAGATAGGAACCTACCTGTTATCGGTGCATATAGTGCATCAACTCTACTAATTACGAATCCCGGTTGATAATTTATGTTTGGTAATATATTATGCAAATAATTGCACCAACATTTTGGCGTTGTTGCCGGGGAGTTGTAAATGGTAATAGGTAGCATTAGAATTAGATTGCTTTAATGATTTTGGATTGGTTTTATGGACAACCTAAGGGCAGAGAGAAGACGCTAAGATGAGAGGTAAGAACCTGCGCATCCACTTTAGTGGGGTTGCTCCAAAGTTAGGTTGTCCTCTTCCTTTTATGCAAAAGTGTGTTTTTATTTATGCAAATTTAGTTTTTATTTATGAATGGATAACTTGTGCGAACCGATAACCTCGTGACAGCAGGGTCCCAGTAACGCAAGGAGTTCAATATGCATGTTTTATTTTTACAAATAGTTTTCATTTCTTAGTTTAAAATGCAAATCTTTGATGATAAATCAATCTCCTTTTTCGATATGATTTAACCATGAGTGTAAGCTTGGAAAAACTCACTCAGATCCTTGCAAAAGTTGGGATCTCGTCTTCTCACAAAGAGGAGATCTTGACAACAGTCGAAGGCTTAATTACTCCTCCAACAACAAACGATGAATTAACATATGAAGAAGCTTGCATATTCAATGACGAACAATTATGTGAGCAGGAGATCGAGGAGGATAACGAGGAATTGCGACAAGACCTGAGGAGTGACAACTATGCCTATGAAAGCATCATCGAACGATGGTTTCAAGTAGGTACCAGGTTAGATCTATTTAGTTTTTCTTTTTATTTTGATTTACAGTTTCAACTTCCGCACATTTATTTTCGATTCTCATTTACGAAATTGAAAGAGGATATGTTCTTACTACTATTGCATGTATGGCTACACTGGAAGTTCGATTACACGTAACTAATTTCTAACTTCCAATTAGAAGTAGAGTAGGTAGGTTCAAAGAAATAAAACATTTCAGTTTTAGTTTTTTTCTTTCAATAAGTATGCTCTCCTCCACGCTTAGTGCGATCGCAAGGATCAGAAAGTGTCGTATATCTTTAACTTTTTCGGAATGAATAAATCAATGTTTGCAAACATGCCTAATCGATTTCATCTTTAATTCGCAAAGAATTTACCTCCATTTGCTCATAAATTTATTTTCTTTAATTTAATGTGAATTTGAATTGTTTTTTTTATTTTTAAAAATTTTAAAATAAATAAACAAAAGAAAAAAAAAATGATTTAAGTTAAATCAGGATTTTTTTATATAGGAATAAAAATAAAAATAAAAATTATTAAAATAAAAATTTAGCTTTTGATTTTATATCTTTGTCCTTTAACATAGGAATAAAACATTTAATATATATATATATATATATAACATTTAAAAATAAATAAATAAAATAAATAATAATCATATAAAACAAAAAACATAATGTATCATTTGAGCTACTAAATGCATAAAAACCACCAATTAAATTTGAATTAAAAAAAAATGTCCACATAGCCGATATCTGCAGTATCTTCTGTCTCAGCCAGTTCATCTCTGCGCTATCATTAACATAACTAGTAAAACAGTCATCCAAACAGCAGTGAGCATCCATTCTCAAAAATTCAACAACATGAGTAAAATCTACGTTAACACGATCAGTGTTTGAGTGTATCAGTAATCAAATGTTCAACTAACAATGGGTTTTTACAATTAATGATCTTCCTGAACAATAATGTATTTTTCAAGTGCTCTTAATATTCTGCGAGCTTGAGATAATCAACAAGGATAGTAATCTCGAATATGTCAGATCTCAAATAGTAATCTTCATTTGCTAGTACATCCCCCGAGAATATCCAAGAGAAGAACCATGACCAGGAGCATCACTGACTTTGGTTGATGGTTGATNTAATGATCTTCCTGAACAATAATGTATTTTTCAAGTGCTCTTAATATTTTGCGAGCTTGAGATAATCAACAAGGATAGTAATCTCGAATATGTCAGATCTCAAATAGTAATCTTCATTTGCTAGTACATCCCCCGAGAATATCCAAGAGAAGAACCATGACCAAGAGCATCACTGACTTTGGTTGATGGTTGATCCGTTAATAGTTATTGGTTTTTGACCCATGCACACCTGCATAGACTTCACTTTCATTTTCTGGAGATTTAGAAAACACTGTCGTCCACTTATGTGGAGCTTCACTGACCAAAGGCATTGGGTTCTGCACAGGCTATGTACAGTTGGGGCCTGACCACCACATCTACTGATAGTTTGACCCATCTACAAATTTAGTTTGTCAGGTATCACCGGAGAACACTACAAGGAACCAGGCACTATCAACCTTTGGATGTATAGATCTGGCGAAGGTCGATGACCAAAGTTACCAAGTTCTTCCAAATTTTCTCTAATCGCCCAACAATAATCCGTCTGAGCGTGCCATGCTGGCTCACCCACTCCATCCACTGGAACGCTCCAAAGACTTGCCCCATAATCTTATGCTCCACACCGCCACATTCACCCCATACTCCAAGCTCGTCTACCAGCTAGACTGTCTACACCTTTTGTACCCGCTATAGAATCCTCCCAATATATGACCAACGCAACGAAAATATGTGGCTATTGTTAACCAACGCAACAAAAATTAGACGGTTAGGTAAGTTCCTAATTATTATTTCCGACTATCGCGTGCAATGGCAGCTGGATGATGGGGTTTCTCACTAAGTTTGGCGAAATGGCAGCTTAGATGAGCGCCTTCTTTGGAGTGAAGTCATAATCTCTAAAATGGTAGGAAGCTATAACAGATTTAAAAAAAAAAAAAAAAACCATTGTAGTATTTTCGCTCAAAATTCCACTCTTTTCTTTATCATCCAGCAAATAATTGATTTTGGAAAACTTTGGGCAAGGTCGGCACCAACATTTTGGCGAAATGGCAGCTTAGATGAGCACCTTCTTTGGAGTGAAGTCATAATCTCTAAAATGGCGGGAAGCTATAACCGATTTTATTTTTTAAAACCATTGTAGTATTTTCTCTCAAACTTCCACTCTTTNAGCTATAACAGATTTTATTTTTTAAAACCATTGTAGTATTTTCTCTCAAACTTCCACTCTTTTCTTTATCTTCTAGCAAATAATTGATTTTGGCAAAATTTGGGTAGGGTGGAAACCAACATGGATGAATTTGGCAGCTATGTTAAAGAATATACAGATAAAGTCTTCTTCTCAGTTACAATTCTGACCACTGTATTTTCACACTTTGACCTACCTGTATCTGCATGGGTTCTCGATTGTTCTGCACATCCTCAAGGTTTCAATCACCTAGTATGTCAACCAAGATTATACATCCATCTACAAAGAACTTGTTGGGGATACTTGATCCAGTAGAATGTCCAAATTCATCAATAGAACTATGGGGTATTTTCAACTTGATTTCAACTAAAGCGAGTTATAGTGGAAAATGTGTATTCCATTTCAGGATCCGGTCAATACCGCCATTTAAAAATAAAAGTAATTACAGTTCAAAGCAAGAAGCTTGGCAGGTAAGTTGTGTGTTAAATACAGGATCAAATTATGACAGAAGTGATGGCACATTCAATAAAGAGATTCCCAGAATAGTCCACTAGACGAACCGTAGTCTGCAACAGGAGTCCAATAAGTGCAACCACCACAAATTTTACGTTCTGAGGTTGGAACCAAGCGAATCCTTGTTTCCGACCTCCATTGAAGAACACTGAAGAAGACGTCGTTCTTATACATTGCAGGACTAAGACAAGAACAGTCTCTGACAGGTTTTCTTCGATTTCCTTATGGGTCAAGCCATAAGTCATTGGTCCTTTTCGCTGTGTGGCTATGGATGGACACAATAGACATAGATCGAAGGTTCGATATACCCCTAGAGGTCTCTCTCCTTTTCATTCTGACAAGCATAGGTATGTAACGCTTGCCACTCAACTGTCACAATTTGGAAGAATCGTGCAACATGGTCATGTCTCTTAATGAAAATTTTTCTATGATTGTGATTTTACGAGTTGGTATTGCAACATAGTGTTGGTAGCTGGCATTGTAGTTGTTGCAATTGAGGGCATTGGAATTATAGAAACCCCATACCCATAGCTAAGCTACAGTCTCTAGTTGTTATGGATAGGAGTCTACTTGGGTTTTTTGTAGATGCCTTTGAACTTGGAAGCTAAAGGTTATTATAGAGGTAATCCAAAACTGCAGTTGGATGTTATTTTTCAATTCTGAAATTTTCATAGACAACAATAATAAAATTTTAGGTAACACCAAATCAAAGCATTAATATTTTATTTTCCAAAAATAAAAACATTATAA
The DNA here is from genome assembly GCA_032191745.1 of Picea mariana. NCBI lineage: Eukaryota > Viridiplantae > Streptophyta > Pinopsida > Pinales > Pinaceae > Picea > Picea mariana. The sequence continues at coordinate 15,242 of JASDQU010680621.1, forward strand.
AAAAAATTATATATTTAAAAAAAATAAAAAAAAAATAGAAACAAAACAATTAAAAATAATAAAACCATAAAAAAAATACATAAAAATTATAAAACTACCAAATCGCAAATGGACCTTTTCATCATTCCTGAAAACAATATTCTTAATGCTAATGTGTTTTTCTTGAATCACTTCAAACAACAATCAACACTGGAATAAGCGCACAACAACAGGTATAAGAACGCATTTTATTTCTTTTCTTTTGTCGCATTCGTACTTCTTTCTCCATGATTATGTTTTTAAAACTTCTCACAAGTTTTCATGCAGGAATTGGTACTAAGTTTTTTTAGGTTCATAGTTGTTCGCATCTCATGACGAAGTGATTTCCAAGAATCGTAAAACTCTTCAGAAAAGCATGCTAGTGAAAATCTTGAAGGAGCTAAATTTTTCATCGCACATGTCGTGACGTTTGTCGCTACATTGCCATCTTTCAGAAAACCAATTATGCCATGACATGATCACTTACCTTTCTCCTTCCAAGCTTATTCTTCATCCATGTCATGAATTCCACTTTCCATCGCCATATCCTTCATGACTTCGCACATGCCTATGTTTCTGAGTCACATACATCTCTTTCCTATTTTCCATTCAATTTGCCTTGCAAATAAAACCATTCAGTTCCCTTTTTGACGACTAAATTACCCTTCTTTATTTTTCATACATACTGTTGCTTCCAAGATCTTTTCATCTATATTCCTACCAATCATTTTGTAAAAACTCGTGTTGACTGATGTGGGATTCCTTAAGGCCCACCTTTCAACAAGTCTTGTCCCATTGACCTCAACACCTTATCTGGGATATAGACTAGAGTCCATTTGAGTACCTAGAGTCTTGCATGCCTTAATGGAAATCTCTCTCGCTGACAATCATGGGAATACATCAATATCCCTTGATCGTCAGATCTTACAAGTGGCTCGACATCATCTCATTCATTCTCACTTCACAAGATGTACTTAGGTACCTTGGCACTCATTGACATCAATGATGAGTTTCCATGCATTGGTTAACGACATTCATCAATGGTCGATAATCCAATGACTTTTCTTCATACTCGACATCAACACATTCATTCACATGACTAGAATTGTACCATCGGGTTTAGCAGCTAGTGAAGACTATACACTTTTCCATGACTCCTTAGCAGTTACAGCAGCATGACTTCAACAATATGAGATTACTACATTTCCACTTTCATTCTTCCTCTTTTCCATGATTCTTCAGCAACAGTTCAGATTCCTCCACTTCACATTCTCTGATCTAGCAGTTACAGAAGTCACAGCTACAACAATAGTCACCTTTCACACGATCATGCAACAGTGACATCTTCCATGCTCCAACAGCCGCATCAACCATATTCCTATTGCATAGTTCATTAACATTTTGGGTAAGTGGAGGTATGTTGTTTTCTACTCTTTAATCATGTAATTCCTTACATTCTTGAGTGAATGAATTTGGAAAAATCCCTCACCATGCTCCCTTTCCTTTTCACTTCTATGACTCATGCCACATTGCATGAGGACATGCAACCAATTCAGTTGGTGGGGGGAACTATATTCACTATCATCACTCCTTTTTTCCACCACCATTCCATTTTTCATCCCATTTACCATTTACCAACATTTGTTTTCTTCCAACGATACTCTGTTGCACTTTGCTTCATAAGCATTGATTTACATACTAGCATGATTCACAAATATGTAAAAAGGGATTTCTTATACTCAGTGATGTATTCTTAGTCCAACAGAAAAGTGGGTAAATTATTATCATAACAAGCGACAGAACAAATAACTAAGTGAATGTTGTTTACACAAGAACCAACATTTTATTATTATAACAGCAAGAAAAAAAAAGAAAAAAATAAAGGAAAAAAAAATATATATATATATATATAACGAAATGAATGTTGCTTACACAAGAACCAACATTCTCTCTATTCATGGTTGTCACACAAGAACCAACCATAAGAAACTGTCAGCTATTACTCATGTAAATCCCATCCTGGAAATATTCATTATCATCACTCAAAGCCAAAGTTCAGATGCCAAAATTTCTTGAGAAGACCCATGCATGTTTTCATGAGGACATGCAACAAGTTCAGTTGGGGGGTATGTTGGGACTCAGAAATGTCGTATTTCCATCCACCTTTCCCTTCATCAGTCTTCACATTTCATCACCCCATTAACCTTTCATGATACCATTTTCATAATTAAATATGTGTTAAACCCTATTATTTTCCAAATCATTTATTTTAGTATTAAAAGGGAATTTGTGATTAAATATTAGAAAATTGACATGTTTTCATATATCTCAAAAATGCGTNTGTTTTCATGAGGACATGCAACAAGTTCAGTTGGGGGGTATGTTGGGACTCAGAAATGTCGTATTTCCATCCACCTTTCCCTTCATCAGTCTTCACATTTCATCACCCCATTAACCTTTCATGATACCCTTTTCATAATTAAATATGTGTTAAACCCTATTATTTTCCAAATCATTTATTTTAGTATTAAAAGGGAATTTGTGATTAAATATTAGAAAATTGACATGTTTTCATATATCTCAAAAATGTGTGAGATTTATCATGTGTAGAAATATGTGAAGGATTAATTCAAAAGACTTCTCGAATACTTCCTCCACCATTTCAAGATTTGAGAAGATAATTCAATCCTAATCCAAGGAGAAGATCATGGAGATTTGGTTGTCATATCTTATCCAAGATATATGAGAGATAAGTGTGAGGATTTGAAGAGATTATATTTTGTAATAAAGGAAAATGGGTTGAGAGAAAAGTGGATCTATAATTATGAGATGTTTATCTCCTTTTCAAAGATCTCATGTATAAAAGAGAGTGCCTTCTCTTCATGAGAAGGGGAGAATCATTATTATGTGAAGGGGAGAGAATCAATATTATGTGAAATAGGAGAAACATTATTATGTAGATTGAGAAAGATGATTCATTATGTAGATTAAGGGAATTGTTATGAGATAGGTTCTTAAGGAGAATTGTTATGATGTAGATTGGATTCATGAAGATACTCCTTTTGTAAACCTACGTGTTGAAGATTAATGCAAGTTTGGATTAAGTGATTTTGTCTCTCTTTGAAGTTATCATCTGGTGATCTAAAGCTTCCATGTTGGCATCGACAAAGGCCACCGATCCATCTTGGTAAGCTTATTGTAAATTGTTAGTGTATATTTTCGTTTCATGTGTTGTTCCTGAGTCTGTAATAAGGCTTAAAGTACAGTGTCAAGGCATCCGAAAGTGTGGTAATGGTTGATAAAGGATTTCACTTACCTTTGGTATGGGAAGATAATGAAGATTCATGCGTTCACGTCGTCTGACTTCCAACTGTTCCTGGGTTGCGATATCTTGTTCAATGGCTGCCCATGAACGCTCTAATTCTTCCCGGGTATTAGCAGTTCTAAGGGTTGTGCTGAAAAGACTTAACGCGATGTTAGTTTGATCTGAGATCCCGAGTTGGATATTAGGTTGAATTACC
>JASDQU010680621.1:52881-65447 GCA_032191745.1 Picea mariana
CTGTCTGGCATGGAAAAGTGAGACTTTCTAGGATTCAAAGAGATTCCATATCTCTTGCATTTCTTGAAAACTTGCTCCAAGTGTTGCAAATTTTCATCATCAGACTTGGAGAAAATGGTTATGTCATCCAAGTATATAACCATAAATTTATCTTTCTCCCCCACAAAATTTATGTCCATGGCCCTCTTAAAATTGGCCCCTGCGTTCATCGGCCCAAAGGGCATCTTGTCATCCATGAATGTTCCCCATGGGGTAGTGAATGTTGTTTTTTCTTTATCCTCTTCACAAAATACTAACTGTTTGTAACCAGAGTATCCATCTAACAAGGAAATTTTGTGTGAACCTGCCACCCTCTATAAAATATGATCCATTTTGGGGAGGGGATAACTTCCCTTCAAAGAAAACTTGTTGAGATTTCTGAAGTCAAAACACAAGCGTATATCACCACTTTTCTTCCTTATAGGTACTAAGTTGGCCACCCAGTTTGAATACCTCAGTGGTACAATAATATTGAAATCCAACATTTGTTTCATCTCTTCCTCAATTATGGACATTAACATGGGATTAAATTGTCGAATATTTTGTTTGAATGGCCTGGAGACAACCTTTAGGGAGATCTTATGTTGGATGATGCCAGTGTCAAATGTCTTCAAATATTCATAGGACCATGCAAAAGTATCATCAAATTTTTTAATGAGACTGACATACTTGTCTTTTTGTTTTGCGTCTAATGCTTTGGACATCCTGATGATCTTAGGATCCTCGTTGGTCCCAATGTTGCAATATGTCACCTCTTCTTCTTGATTTTTCATGGCAGCGCCTTTCTAAACATCATTATTGTCAAACAACCTTTCCAATGGAACTATTCCTCTTGGAATGTGATTGGTTTTCAGCTCCATGATATCATGACCAGCCACTTTCTTCAGCAGATGAGATGCTTGTTGATCTTCCAATTTCTCATCTTCACCTCCTTGACTTTCTTGATCAATTGAGATATTGGAGAATTCATCAATGGTGTGAAAAAATATCTGTAGCTCTAGATCATCACTAAAGACCTGCCAATGCTTCACGTTGTTTGGTATGGTTGTTCTATGCTTAATTTCCACCTGATATTTAATATTTGGTCCAATGGGAGGCTTGAAAGTGCTAACAGCCAAGGCCAGAGAATCTGCCTTCTGATTTTGATCTCTGGGTATAAAAGAAATGTTAAATGCCAGAAAGAAATTATCAATCAGATCCCATACCTCATTTTTGTATTTCTTGAGCCTCTATTTATTAGCCTGATAGATGTTCCTTACTTTATTGATGATTAACTCAGAATCACCAAAAACTGCTAAACAATCAATGGCCATGTCTTTGGTAGCCCTCAATCCCAATACCAGAGCTTCATATTCAGCTATATTATTAGTATTTTCAAACTCCATCTTATAAGAGAGGGTTATTACTTCTTTTGAAGGGGAAATGAGGAGTATATCTACACCATATCCTTCTTTCGATGAAGAACCATTGAAATACATCTTCCATACTTTGTTTGACTGACCTGTCAATAGTTGATCTCTGTGTTGGCTAACTGGCATTTCATGTTCATGATCGTTTAAGTGGAAGACAGATAAGCCAATCTCATCCTCAACGGAATAAATTGGGTGATTTCTTGGGTTATGATGGTCACTGACAATGTAGGCTAACCTTACCTCTATGTATAGCCTCCTATGTTCTCCTCCAAACATAGGAATGGTGGCATAAGTGAGGTCCATTTGTAATGATCCTCCAACCTTCTTAGCCCACGTTCTGGATAAAAACATACCAAAATTTGGGGGAATGTCTACTACAACAATTTCCATCACTACACTCTTCATGGGTAATTGTGCTAGAGAAACCACCATATCCTTTATCAACCCCAGACATTTTACTTTCTTAGAATCAAAGGAGTACAGGTCTTGGTAAGGCTTGGTAATCTCCAGACCTAGTTCTTCCATAACAACTTTGGGCATAACATTGTGGGAGGATCCTAAGTCCATAAGGCAGTTATGCAGGATATTATCATGGACATTCAGAGATATATAAAAAGGAGGAGAAGAATCAGAGACATCCTCAATGTGTGGACCCACAGTAATGGCTGGGTTTTCATCCTGCAAACTAATGACATCGGAAGATATACTAGAAGGAGTTGGCTGCAGAACTTTCCTGGTAGATTTTTTGAAAAGTTTGTTTTTTAACAATTCTGTCAGAGGCACAGGGATCTTGATCTTGCTCAGCTCATGTTATAGGTTGAAAGAGGTTGGTGGCCTATCAGACTCCTTTATTTCAGGGACTGCAGGTTTTGATAGAGGAAGTTGTTGAGCTTTAGATTACATACCTTTATTTGGACTTGGCTTGGTGGGAACTTCAGCTTGCTTGTTTTGATCAGAGGTGGTGGCCTTGGAAACTCCTTCTCTCATCCTCAAATCATATTTCTTCTTGGATTGACCTTGAATAACTCCCTCTTCTTCTATATGATCATCAAATTGATGTGATAATTGTGCTACCTCATATTCTTGTTGTGTTAAATGGTTGGTATAATAATATGTTTCATTGAAAAGTGTAAATGTGTTGAACCTGCATAGAATAGATCTATCTAAACAATGATACACACATTTGCAGAGAGAATTGGAAAAAGAAGAAGAAGGAGAGAAAGAATGGAAGAATTCTCATTAATTGTTTTCCACACTCAAAGAGTGAATAATTTAAAATATATATAGGATACCTGAGTAACTAATGAGCCATAGTGGTGGTCTAGAGTGATCTGGACACACACCAGCAGTTATGGGAGTGAATTGCCACCTAGTCTAGTCTCTCAGGCAGTTACGGGAGTGAACTGTCACCTAGCTGAGTTAACTAGTCAACTAGTCTTCAGTTAATTGACTGAACAAAGAGTAGTGAGTTGGTGATGATCCCAATTTTTCATGGTGACAAAACCAATGCAACATCTAAACTCAACTCAACTAGTCAAACTGAAGTGTCAACTGAAAGAAAATATTCTCCAAGTGGAATATTCTCCCCTAAAATATAGGAGACTAGATAATGACTAATTATTACTAATAAACAAGGAATAAACTTAGGAAAAATAAATCCTAGGTGTGTGTGAAGTAACTCCAACACCCCCCCTAAACATCACTATGATGAATATAAAGAATGGGTCCCGGCTATGAGGCCATGTTAGGTACCCAAATACAAAAGATACACTGAAATAAATGAGGAAAGAGGTAAAAACTCATGGGAACAAAACCCCCCCTCAAATTACAATGCATAAAATAAAAAATGATAAGGAACAAAAGGCAATTGCTAAGAAACCATGTCCTTCACTCCAAGAAGACCTCGCAAATGTGCAAGTTTGTGCTCTTTGAAGATTTTGTTGAAGATGTAGATGTCTACATGGATATGATGAAGTATATGCATCATTTATATTTCCACACATATCCACTTTATCTTCTTGTAATGAATAATATCCAAATAAATTTTGGATGAAATTTTGAAAACCGTGCGGCCGTTTCCAGAAAAATGTTGAAATTTTGTTGATTTTGAAAAGATCATAACTTCACTTTCTAGACTCTGATTCAGACGATTTGTTTTTTGAAATTGGATATTTTCCCGAGAGGAATTCAAATATCCAATTTTTTTCTGCAATTTTTTCTGAGAAATTATCAGAATGGCGTCTGATGTGCGCGGCTCCCTTTTTGACTCATGAGATGCATGCATTGTGCATGCAAAAGTGTCTGCATGTGACTCCTAAGATGCATGCCATATATCTTCAACATGAATTTCAGAAAACAAATCTGAAATGGAGTAAACATCATCTTCAATTAATGGAATACAATTTTTTGTAGATACTTGTGTAGAAGGCTCTTCAAACTGAGATGATTTATCTTCCAATGGATTTTCTACATTCTCTATCTTGTCAACATTTTTCATGCATTCTTTCTTATTCCCAAATAAAACCTCTAATATTCTCCATAAATAATTTGGAGTGAATTCTTTTGAGTCATAATATACTTGTTGGAGAATTCCGGGAGAAATAAAATAAAGGATACATCCTATGGCCATATCTTGTCTATTGAGAAAATCATTTTTCTCATTGGAGGAGTCAGGATCTACCTCCATTGTCATGGTTATTTGGTATAAGCCTCTACTTCTGAGAAAAAGTAGAATCTCTGGCTTCCACTCCAAATAGTTATGAGGCGTGAGAGGTATTATCAGTGAGTAAAACATAAATTCCATATTTTCTACGTTCTTCAATCTTCAGTACCTGCAAAACATTTTGGTGTGGATTTTTCTTAGCAGTCCATCAGCTCTGATACCATTTAAATGTGTTGAACCTTCACAGAATAGATCTAGCTAAACAATGATACACACATTTGCAGAGAGAATTGGAAAAAGAAGAAGAAGGAGAGAAAGAATGGAAGAATTCTCATTAACCGTTTTCCACACTCAAAGAGTGAATAATTTAAAATAGATATAGGATACATGAGTAACTAATGAGCCATAGTGGTGGTCTAGAGTGATCTGGACACACACCATCATTTACGGGAGTGAACTTCCACCTAGTCTAGTATCTCAGGCAGTTACGAGAGTGAACTACCACCTAGCTGAGTTAACTAGTCAACTAGTCTTCAGTTAACTGACTGAACAACGAGTAGTGAGTTGGTGATGATTCCAATGTTGAATGGTGACAAAACCAATGCAACATCTAAACTCAAATCAACTAGTCAAATTGAAGTGTCAATTGAAATAGAATATTCTCCAAGTGGAATATTCTCCCCTAAAATACAGGAGACTGGATAATGACTAATTATGACTAATAAACAAGGAATAACCTTAGGAAAAATAAATCCTAGGTGTGTGTGAAGTAACTCCAACAAAAAGAAAAGTAGTATCATCCATAGCATCACTATCTGCATCCATCTCCTCAATATGATTTTTTTGGAAAGGAGGTACTACCCTTTGATCATCAGCATTTATTCTTTCTCTCTGCATTATTGGAGGGGCATCATTAGGCCTCCTAAACTGATTTTGATTTATGTTTCCACCCCCTTGAAAAATTTTGTTTGGTTGTTTGGATTCCCATTTTAGCTTAGTTATTTCATAAGTCAGATATTTCAAGGTTTTGTTCATTTCCTCAAGTTTGGGATCGGATGTGGTTGAGTTAGAGGAGGTAGGGGTATCCTCTCTCTGTTTTTTTTTCTTTTTATCAAATCTAGTCTCCAGTCTATCTGATGCAAAAATATTAGATTCAACTTCAATGGTTTCTTCATGCATGGAAAATAGTGTGGTTGATCGTCTCTCTCTCAGGAGGAGGGATAACTCTGCATCAAATGCATTGGCATAGGTGATCTTGGTAGAGGATTTATTTGGTTTGATCTCGTTTGGGATTCTACCATACATTTTATTGAATCTCTTGGTGAAATCCGAAATAGATTCACCATTATTTCTTTCTAGGGCCCCAAACTCAATGATGTAGTAGAGGTAATCTCTCTTATATCCCCATTTCTTTATGAAAGTTTCATCCAATGCCTCAATATCTGCAATGGAGGCTAGGGGAAGACCTCTGAACCATTTTCTTACTTTCCCCTCTAAACTCTGTACAAACAACGTCATCCACACATCTGCATAATCAATGTTAAAGTTGTCTGCAGAGATATAAAAGGATTCCAAATGTTCCTCAACAGTTACTTCTCCTTCCCCATTATATATTGGTAAATATTTCATGTAATATGTGGTTGGGAAGTCATGAAAGGCTATAGGTAGAACTAGGGGTGCATATCTAGCAGCGATTATGGAATCCATCATGTTAACAGCCATGGCTTGAATAATAGGGATCTACAAATTTAGGGAAGATACAAGGGTGGATGCAAGACTGGATACTGAAGTGGAATCAGGAGTTGAATATGTTTGATCCCCTTTGGAATTATGATTCTCAGGGCTATCAAATTCAAACTGCTTTTGATTGTGATTATACGTAGGCTCTTTGTGTGCATCTTTACCCTTGAGGGGCAAAGTATATATCTAGGCTACAATGGATTATCTTAGTTGCCTTCCTGGCTCAGAGACTACTATGTTATTCTCAGAATTAGAATGAACCTTCTTGGCTTTTCTATTTTCATATTTGGATATGTTGAATCCCTTTCTGGGCACCAATATTTCTTCTTTAAATTTTACTCAGTGAATTCATAAAGTGAAAGATGGCATTTTTTTTGTGTCTGATCTTTGTTCACCATCAAAGGTCAGAGATGATCAATTTTTGTTCTCCCATGGAAAGATATTTCATTACTTCATTCCCTGGCAACGATGCCAGAAGATGTTGGTCCTAAGGTCTGCACCTGACTGCTAAAGGGAAAAGCTAGGCCACCTATCAGTTTAGAATGATTGTTTCTTTTATTTTTGTGTTGGTTGGTTAGAGGGTTATTCTATCAATACAAAAGGACGGTTTGGTTGGAAGAATGATAGGGATGAGGGTCCTCCTTGGCTGGTGGTACACTATTGACAGACCAGTGCAATAATAGAAAAACAAGGGAAAACAACAAACTACTCAATGAATAATCTGTTGCAAGAAGTTCAGTACTTAAAATATTATTTCAAGACATTAAACATGTATCAAAAACATAGTTACTCCCACAGGTTGCAAATAAAACAAATCTTCACCAAAGAATTAGTTGTTTGAAAGGTTGCATATCAGTGAAAACCAATTATACAATAGCTGAAAGGAAATGAAATGTAAGTTGCATAAACCAAAAATTGTATTCAAAATCAGGATAAAAACACATAAAGATTTGAATGAAACATTGTCATCAAGAGTATGTTCACCAGGTAGAGATCTTTAATCCATGCATAGAATGGGTCCAACCAGTCTGATGTATTTCTATTCTTTCCCAAAAAATCTGACCCTTACTGTAACGTCCCCGACCTTAATCCCACTAGCCGGGCAAACGCTACTGTGCGGAACAACATCATTCTCATACTTAATTAATAACATGCATTTAAGTCATATTAAACATATTTAACTTAGAGTAAGCACAATATTACTGCTAACATAAATAATCCTTGTTATTAACAATAATTCATATTCACAATAGAATACATGATACATATAATCATCACAGGCATGCAAAACATAATATTAAGCATAAGCTGATACTTATCTTTGAAACTGTGGTAATTCCACCAACCATGTATAGGCCTTCCACGAACCTCCCAGCCTTAGACCACTCTACTCATCATGCTCAGTAGTGGGTCACCCCCAAGCTGGGACTAAGCTCCACCCAAGGCAAGGAATCCTAGTCTAGGCTAAGGTTACAGGGAAAATTGCACAAAATAACCGGAAGGATTTTTCCCAGGATGCCTTCTTACGCCCACTACTCACGGACTCTCATTCCCCACATGCCTATTTTTCCTGAGAGTATACACCTTCACAAGCACAGTTCATCAGTGCTTCACCTCCCTCTCTGGGTCTTGGCAACAGGCCAGATCAGGAAGTTTTAGAGCTCTGTAGCTGGTGTTGGACTCTCTCTGGAAGAATACCACTTCCCAGCAGACTCCTTCACCTAGAAATAGCTTCTCACAGGCCTGACAGACTGCCTCTTCAACTAAGGGCCTTAAAACTTGGTTCTTCAGCCCCTTCCGAATCAATTCCTTCATGGTGAGGATAACCACAACACAACCCCACTCAGGAAAATAGAAAATAGAAACCTACAGACAGATTGGGTTTAGATTCAGCTCTGCAATGGCGGATAGACTGGGTTCTGGAACTCACAAGTCGACTTTCCCCTCCTGACCAGTTCTCTCAACAGTGCATGGGTATGTCAAGGGCAGACATAGACCAATAATGGAATCAGATAGATGATGTTTTGGTCTTCAAGAAGACGTCTCAGTTTTTTGGTTCTCAGAGCTGTGTGAGGGTATCCGAAATCAGACGCAAAGGATGATGGAATGAGGAGTGACCCCCCCCCCATGGATGACTTCTACAGTTTTTAACTGCATGTGCCTGGTTTGACACATGTCACCCATGAAGTGCATGCACTCCATCAGCATGCGTTCCTCTCCAAGACCTTAGGACACAACATATATTTCACATGGATTTTGGAATAATATTAAAATATTATTCCCAAGGACCTAAGCCCCTAGGCTCAACACTTAGCCTCTCTTTCCAACCTTCCAGCCCCCAATCCCTTACCCATTCTGTGGAATCTTAGTCCCCCATCACTCATTCATCGGGGTCGGTCTGCACGTAGCGGTGTTTATATTTTTATTAATGTTATGCATGATTACATATACAAAAGCAGGCTCCCGGCCTTAACACTTAGGCTCTATGGCCTAATAACACATAAGCCCACCAGCTTATATAAACTTGGCTCACTAGCCTATAAAACATAATTACAATTCATAATGCAAGCTCTATACTTCATAGACATGATTTACAATAGGGCTCGGCCTTGGGGACATTACAATCCCCTACCCTTATTTTGCATTGTCCTCAATGCAATTTTACACTGCATCTGCAAGCTTTTCAAAATTTTCAAAAAGATGTGGGTACTCTTCCCGCATAACATCTTCATGCTCCCATGTCGTGTCCACTAGACCTTTACAAGCCCTATAGCTCGATTCCGGAGCTGTTTGTTTTTCCTATCCAATATGCGCACAGGATGCACTTGCAGGACACCTTCTTGTTCCACCTTAATCACATTCCAATCGATAACATGATTAGCATCTAGTATATATTTCTTAAGCAATGAAACATGAAACACATTATGTAGAGTCATAGATGCAGGTAATGCAAGCATATATGCAACTAGCCCAATCCTTTCCAGGATTTCAAATGGCCCACAAAATCTGGTTGCCAACTTGGCGCAACTTCCCAACTTCAGGGAACTCCTGTTAGCTTTCACTTTTAGGAAAACATGATCACCCACATTGAACTCTCTGTGGGTTCTATTCTTATCAGCATAACTTTTCTGCCTATCCTGGGCAGCTTTCAAATTCTTCTTAATTTTTATCATTTGGTCCTCCATCTCCTTGAGCAACTCTGGCCCAACTACTGTTCTATCAGCTGGATTATCCCAACTCACTAGAGTATTGCACTTTCTTCCATAAAGTGCTTCAAATGGGCTCATCTTCAACGATGCATGATACCCATTGTTGTAGGCGAATTCTACCAAGTGTAGGTAGTCTTCCCATCTTGATGGTTTGTCCATCACATATATTCTCAATATGTCTTCTATTACTCTATTCACCCTCTCTGTCTATCCATCAGACTCAGGATGATAAGTTGTACTAAAGTTCAGATTCGTTCTAGATCCTTTGAAAAATCCTTTCCAGAAATTCGAGGTGAATTTTGGGTCTCTGTCGGACACAATCATTTTAGGAATTTCGTGCAATCGTGCCACTTCCCTTTTGAAAATATCAACAACATCTGTTGCCTTGTGAGTAGTTTTCAGTGGAATAAAATGGGCATTTTTTGTAAGCTTGTCCACCACCACCATGATTGAATCATGCAGCTTCCTTGTTCTGGGAAATCCTGTAATAAAATCCATTTTCACCACTTCCCACTTCCACTCAGGAATGGGTAAAGGTTGCAGCAACCCTGTTGGGTGCCTATGCTTAGCTTTAACTTTCTAGCACTCCATACATCTAGCGATGTATTCAATGATCTCTCTCTTCATACCCAGCCAAAAGTAATGGCTCTTGACTGCTGCTACTGTTTTCTGATATCCAGGGTGCCCTGCATAAGGCACATTATGCCTCTCCTGCAAAATCATATGTTTCAAGCACTGGACATTGGGTACAAAAATTATGTTCTTGTACAGTAGTATTCCATCGGTTTCCAATTTATAAATTTCCATCTTCTATGGCATCTTACCCTGTTGTAGTTTGGCTACCAATTCTTTGTACTGTAGATCTACATTTGCAGCCTCCAGAATTCTTATTTTAATATCATTCTGATACATGCTAATGGTTGTAGCATGTAATTCATGCACCCTCATGCTGAGTGCATCAGCCACTTTATTCTCCTTTCCTTTGATATGCTTGATCTCAAAGTCATACTCACACAGAAAATCCAGCCACCTACTTTGTCTAGCGTTTAAGGTTGGCTGATCAAACAAATATTTCAGATCGTTATGGTCTATTTTGAGTTCAAACCTCCTTCACATGAGGTAATGCCTCCATTTCCTCAGAGCATGAACGATTGATGCCAACTCCAAATCGTGAGTGGCATAATTATTTTCGTGCTCTTTCAGCTTCCTAGACTCATAACAAATTACAAATCCATTCTGACTGAGAACCCCTCCCAACCCTTCTTTACACAGATCTATGCACACCAAGAAATCCACATTTGGATCTGCAATCCTCAAGATTGGAGTGCTAGTTAACAGTTGCTTCAATCGCTAGAAACTTTTCTCACACTATTTAGTCCACTAAAACTTTTCCTCCTTCCTTTGCAAGGAAGTGATAGGGTAAGATATCTTTGAGAACCCTGTGATAAACCTTCTGTAATAGCCCGCTAGACCCATAAAGGATCTAAATTCCACCACATTCCTTGGCACTGACCATTCTTTGATGGCCTCAACCTTCTCAGGATCCACGGAAATCCCTTCTTCTGAAATAATGTGCCCCAAGTAATGGATCTTCCTTTGATAAAATGAGCATTTTCTCAACTTGGCATACAGCTGGTGTTCTCTCAACACTTGCAGCACCATCCTCAAGTGTTGTTCATGCTCTTCCTCTAACTTGGAATACACCGAAATTTCATCCAGGAAGACTATGACAAACTTGTCTAGATAGTCCCTGAATACACCATTCATCAAGCACATAAAAACAGCAGGTGCGTTCAACAGCCCAAACGGTACCATTGTGAACTTGTAATGACCATACCTTGTTCTAAAGGCGGTCTTGCTGATGTCTTCATCATTTATTCTTACCTAGTGATATCCCGATCTGAGATCTATCTTCAAAAATATTTTTGCACCTTTCAACTAATCGAAAATATCATCGATCCTCGTCAAAGGATACTTGTTCTTGATAGTTACTTTGTTCAACTATCTGAAATCAATGCACAGCCTCAACGTCCTATCCTTCTTCTTCACAAACAGGACCGGGGCACCCCAAGGTGACACACTTGGGCGAATGTACCCCTTCTTTAGAATCTCTTCAAGCTACAATTGCAACTCTTTCAGCTCTGGTGTACTCATTCTATAAGGAGCTTTCGACACTAGAGCTGCTCCAGGCATCAAATTTATAGAGAATTCAATATCTCTCTTCGAAGGTAGTCTGGGTACCTCCTGAAATACGTCTTCAAACTCTGTTAGTACCGCATGGTCTCCAATCTTTGAGACTTCATCTCTGGATGCTTCCTCCACATGGGCTGCAAACAATTGACAGCCTTTCATGTAGCACTTTTTCAACTGGATTGCTATGATTTCTCTAACAACCACAGCTCTGGGAATTCCTTGGACTGTTTTCTAATTCCCCTCCTCATCCAGGCATGTAAATTCCTTGTTACGACAGTCCAGGAGGGCATGGTGTTGGTCCAACCAGTCCATCCAAATTAAATAGTCATAAGAGCCTAAAGGCAGAATATTCAATTTAGCCTTTGTGCTCAATCCCTTCATGTCCACCGGACAGGAATTAACCAACTCAGTGACTTTCCTCTTGGTTTCTGTAGCCAACTGCACTAACCAAGAATTTTCATGTTTGCTTCTTGATAAATGCAAACTTTTCACCACCCTAGGATCTACATAACTATGGCTAGCCCCTGAATCAATTAAAATAATAAATGGTTGGTTGTTAATCATACCTTCCACTTGAATCATGTGCGATTGAAATTCAGCTTGCTTGTTGTCTAGGGCCACATAGATCCTTGGCATTCTACTGCCCATGTCCTCCACTGTTTCAGCTTGTTGAACATTATGAACAGCTCTTTCTTTGCCATTTTTATGGGGACAATCTATGTACTTGTGGTTCTCTTTACAGCCCCAACACTGAATGGGCATCTGTCTCGGCCTTTGTTCCCCCACTTCATCCATTCTTGGCTCTCTAAACAATGGATGTCCTTGAGGACTATTTCTGAAAAAGGGAGGTTTGTTTCCCTTCTGCCTCTGTTCTTTCTTAAACTTCTTATGGTCATCCCAAGCCTTCTAAAACGTAGGCTTTTCTCTTTGCTGCTCATATAAGAATTTCTCTCTTCTTATTGTTTCTTCCATAGTATTAGGATCATCATACTGAATCTTGTCCCCAATGAGAGGTGGAAGTCCACTCAGATACCTCTGAATCTTGACATCCTCATCTTTGATGAATGGAACATACTTCAGTAATTCCAAAAACCTTCGTCCGTATTCATCAATGGTCATGCTGCCCAGCTTGAGTTCAAAGAACTCCTTCATCTTTTTGTCATAGTATCTTTTAGTCAGGTATTTCCTCTCGAAATACCTCTTGAATTCCTTCCATGTGATATCTTTCTCTCTAACGTGTTGCACCTGCACAAGATGATCCCACCACATGGATGCTTTTCCTTTTAGTTGATACATCGCAATTCTTCCTTT
>JASDQU010680621.1:88523-100093 GCA_032191745.1 Picea mariana
CAAGGATGAGGTCAATCCTTGTCTTCCACGCTCTGAAGTTAGAGGCTCCATCTAACTTGTTCTCAAACTTCATAGAGTTAGTCATGGTTGCTTGACTTGGTCAAACCCTAGTTTTGACCAGAAATTCAAACTTCACATCTTGGCTTGCTGAGAGTATCAGGAGATGCGCTAGGCTAGGGCGCACTGATATGTCTGGAGATTAGGTCAATATCTTCACTTAAGGTGCTTCAACAAGAGGTTTAGGGTTTCTTCAACTGTTCCTGCTAGTAACCCTAGTGACAGTGTCTTGGGAGCTGCTTCTGCTAGTAACCCTAGCGACAGTTCCTCAACGAGATCAATATCCTAGCGGCTATGTTTCCTTCCAACATTTAGACTGAATGAAGAAGGTGTGGGCCCATAACTTGTTAGAATATAGAAGATAGTGTGCTTGTTTTACCATTGACGATACCCTCGTCACCCAACCATAGGTCAAACCCACCCTCCGAGCACCTTAACCTTGAATGAGAATTACTCTGGAAGCAAACCCTAGGCTAGATAGCCAAACAGGCACATCTTCCTCCAAGGGTAGCACACCAACAATAGATGATTAGATAGTCCAAACCCTAGCCAAGAGATAGTCCAAGCCAATACTGAAAACTAGCTGCTGCTGCAGCTACACCTGCAACCCTCCTCCACATGTGCACACCAAACTAGGAACTGCAGTGTGCACCAAACTGGGAACTGCAGTTCTGAGATATGTCAAAATGAGAACCGGTGCCCTGTATTTATATTGGTTCTGCCAGATTTGTTGGGGCCGACTTCTCCTTCTGGATATGTGTCTATTCAGTATATTATTATTATTTCTGGCCGACTTCTTCTCTTGGAGGCTAATAATCTAATATAAATTATCTTCTTGAGCTGACAAGACTTCTAGGGTTATTAGCCAACTCATTAGGGTTTTCTCTTTCTTTCCGGAGTCTTCTATTCTCGTCAAGTTCACACGTGGAGGTAAATACCTCCCGTAGCTACCATAATATTCACAAAAAGTCCCTACTTAGATGATAGTGGTAGGTTATTCTATAGTTACCCAAGATTTGGGGATCTTGTGTTGGAATATACACAAGTACAAAACTTGCGATAACATTTCGACACCGTTGTCAGAGACAATTGAGTCATTCTCCACAATGGCATATCTTTGGTAAACCTCCTGGAGCCCTTATCTTGAAAGTTTACTTGGAGACTCCACTGAGGGTATTTCCCTCACCTTCCTTTGATGATATTATTGGAGAAATTCTCTGGTGACTCCACTAATTAGAACATGTACTAGGCGTCATTATAGATATCAACCCATTTCCCCCATGGATTCTATAAAATGGGCATCCAACAATATTTTTAAACCCTTGGACATGCATAATATATGTGGATTTCCAAATGACATACCTAAGTGTGATAGTTCCTGGATATCTAAATTATCTAGTAGTGATGATACCAAGGCCAATTTTTACTTGGGTATATTTTATGATGAGTATGGGGCCCACGATACAAAACCAAAACACTTAGATGTCATCATGACGCTCTTCTCTACCTCATTGGTAGGAGAAGCTAGGGCACGGTGTGAAAACCTCACAAGAAAGAGTATAAATATTTGGGAGGGCCTTGAGAGTGATTTCATAAGGACATGGGTGATAGGAAGAATCAAGCTTTCTTTTTCTCTCAATTTGACAAGGTCTGGAAAGATAAAGAAGAGTCTGTGAGAGAGTTCAATGAAAGGTTTGATGCCTTGATGGAAGAATTTCCTCTCGACATCAAACTTGTAGAAGGACTTACTTTACCCCAATATATGAATGCTTTCCAAGGGGAATTTCAACTCTTTTATAGGAATACATTCCCTAAAACCTTCAAGGAGGAAGAAGACTTTGCTTCCCAAATAGAAACCAATAAAGATTCATCTGATTTTGATGATCCTCCTATGGCGAGTGCTCTTGAGGAAAATATTATAGACCTTGGACGATCCCATAAGGCCCTCATGACTAAATAAAACACCCTACATGAACAATGTGCCCTTTAGCAACAAGACACAAGTGATATTGCATGGCTAGGTACATCTCATGAAGAAACATACACAATGACTAAGAAAAAATGGCACATCGAAACTATGAATATTGATAAATAAAATAAAATTCATATCCAATCACTAATGAGCAAATAATTGGAGGCCGAAGATGAATCCCTTGAGGAGGAAATCAACTTTCCTACCTCAACTATCCCTGAAGGGAATAATAATGAGTTGGAAATTTCCAAACCTAATGATATTCCACCCTCATTTAGTCCTAATGAATATGAAAAGGATGAAAACCTCACACTGTAACACTCCCCTAGCCGTCAACCCCACTGGCTGGGCAAACGCTACTATCTGGTACAACATCATTCTCATACATAATTAATAACATGCATTTAAATCAAATTAAACACAATTAACTCAAAGTAAGCAAAAGATCACTGCTAACATAAATAATCCCTGGCATTAACAATAATTCATATGCACAACATAATACATGATACATATAAGCGTCACAGGCATGCAAAACATAATATTAAGGATAAGCTGATACTTATCTTTAAAACTGTGGTAATTCCACCAACTACGTGTAGGCCTTCCACAAACCTCCCAGCCTTAGACCACACTGCTCATCACTCTCAGCAGTAGGTCACCCTTGAGCTGGGACTAAGCTCCACCCAAGGCAAGGAATCCTAGTCTAGGCTGAGGTTACAGGGAAAACTGCACAGAATAAATGGAAGGATTCTTCCCAGGATGGCTTCTTACGCCCACTACTAACAGACTCTCATTCCCCACATGCCTGTTCCACCCGAGAGTATACACCTTCACAAGCATAGTCCATCAGTGCTTCACCTCCCTCTCTGGGCCTCGGAAACAGGACAGATCAGGAATTATTTGAGCTCTGAAGCTGGTGATGGACTCTCTCTGGGGGAAAACCACTTCCCAATAGACTCTCTCACCTGGAGGGAGTTTCTCATAGGAATGAAAACCTGCTTCTTCTACCACGGGCCTGACAACCCACTTCTTCAACCAGTTTCAACCCAATTTTCGCAAGGTGAGGATAACAACAACAACAACTGGTTAATTCCACTTAGGAAAAATAGAAGGTAGAAACCCAAAGATAGTTCGGGTACAGAATCAACTCTGCAAGAGAGAATAGGCTCGGCTCACAACATACATAGGTGACATGGCTCAATCCATGAGTTTGTCACTGGTTTCAGGGTACATGACAAGGAATTAATGTAGAGGTCGAACACAGACTCAAATGGTTCAGACGACTGATACCTCGGCTTCTCAAGAAAACATTACGGTTTTCTGGTTTCCAAGATGCGTGAGGGTATGCAGAGGTCGAATACAGGGGTCATGGGATTCATGGTTTATACAATCGATGGTCGAATGGAGGAGGAACCCACTTAGATGCAACCATCCGCGGAAAAATGGGAAGCGAACCCCCAACACGACCCATTTCCTGGGTTAAATCACATGCGCCTGGGTCGACACATGTCGCCCATGAAGCTGCATGCATTCCATCAACATGCGTTCCTCCCTAAGAACTTAGAACAAAACATAGATTTCACATGGATTTTTGGAATAATATTAAAATATTATTCCCAAGGACTTAAGCCCCTAGGCTCAACACTTAGCCTCTCTTTCCAACCTTCCAGCCCCCAATCCCTTACACACTTTGTGGAAGCTTAGTCCCCCATCACTCATTCATCGTGGTCAGTCTACACGCAACGATGATTATATTTTTATTAATGTTCTGCATGATTACATATACAAAAGTAGGCTCCCGACCTTAACACTTAGGCTCTCCGGCCTAATAACATATAAGCCCACCAACTTATATAAACTTGGCTCACCAGCCTATAAAACATAATTACAATTCATAATGCAAGATTTACATTTCATAGACATGATTTACAACAGGGATCGGCCTTGGGGACATTACAATCCCCTCCCCTTATTTTTGCACTGTCCTTAGTGCAACTTTACACTGCATCTGCAAGCTTTTCAAAATTTTCAAAAAGATGCGGGTACTCTACCTGCATAACATCTTCATGCTCCCATGTCATGTCCTCAAGACCGTACTAGGTGCATTGGACCTTTACAATCCCTATAGCTCGATTCCAGAGCTGTTTGTTTTTCCTATCCAATATGTGCACAGGATGCACTTGCAAGACACCTTCTTGTTCCACCTGAATCACATTCCAATTGATAACATGATTAGAATTTGGTATATATTTCTTAAGCAATGAAACATGAAACACATTACGTACAGTCATAGATGCAGGTAATGCAAGCATATATGCAACTTGCCCAATCCTTTCGAGGATTTCAAATGGCCCACAAAATCTAGCTTCCAACTTGGTGCAACTTCCCAGCTTTAGGGAACTCCTGTTAGCTTTCACTTTCAGGAAAACATGATCACCCACTTTGAACTCTCTGTGGGTTTTTTTCTTATCAACATAACTTTTCTACCTATCCTGGGCAACTTTCAAATTATGCTTAATTTTTATCATTTGGTCCTCCATCTCCTTGAGCAACTCTGGCCCAACTACTTCTCTATCAGCTGGATTATCCCAGCTCATTGGAGTATAGCACTTTCTTCCATAAAGTGCTTCAAATGGTCTCATCTTCAACGATGCATGATACCCATTGTTATAGATGAATTCTACCAAGTGCAGGTAGTCTTCCCATCTTGATGGTTTGTCCATCACATACATTCTCAATATGTCTTCTATTACTTTGTTCACCCTCTCTGTCTATCCATCAAACTCAAGATGATAAGCTATACTAAAGTTCAGATTCGTTCCGAAGCCTTTGAACAATCCTTTCTAGAAATTCGAGGTGAATTTCGGGTCTCTGTCAGACACAATCGTTTTAGGAATTCCGTGCAATCGTGCCACTTCCTTTAGGAAAATATCAGCAACATCTGCTGCCTTGTGATTAGTTTTTAGTGGAATAAAATGGGCAGCTTTTGTAAGCTTTTCCACCACCACCATGATCGAATCATGCAGCTTGGTTGTTCTGGGCAATCCCGTAATAAAATCTATTGTCACCACTTCCCACTTCCACTCAGGAATGGGTAAAGGTTGCAGCAACCCTGCTGGGTGCCTATGCTCAGCTTTAACTTTCTGGTACTCCATACATCTGGCGATGTATTCAGCGATCTCTCTCTTCATACCCAGCCAAAAGTAATGGCTCTTGACCGCTGCTACTATTTTCTGATATCCAGGGTGCCCTGCATAAGGCACATTATGCATCTCCTGCAAAATCATCTGTTTCAAGCATTGGACATTGGGTACAAAAATTCTGTTCTTGTACAACAGTATTCCATCAGTTTCTAATTTATAAACTTCCATCTTTTGTGGCATCTTACCCTGCTGTAGCTTGGCTACCAATTCTCTATACTGCAGATCTACATTTGCAGCCTCCAGAATTCTGCTTTTAATATCAGTCCGATACATGCTAATGGCTGTAGCATGTAATTCATGCACCCTTCTGCTGAGTAACAAATATTTCAGACCATTGTGGTCTGTTCTCAATTCAAATCTCCTTCCCATGAGGTAATGTCTCCATTTCCTTAGAGCATTAACGATTGTTACCAACTCCAAATCGTGAGTGGAATAATTCTTTTCGTGCTCTTTCAGATTCCTGGAATCATAACAGATTACGAATCCGTTTTGACTGAGGACCCTTCCCAGTCCTTCTTTGCATGCATTAGTTCATACTACGAAATCCACATCTGGATCTGCAATCATCAGGATTGGAGCGCTGGTTAACAACTGCTTCAATCGCTGGAAAGTTTTCTCACACTCTTCAGGATAGCGTGAGCTATCTTTGAGAACCCTGTGATAAACCTTCTATAATAGCTCGCTAGAGCCATAAAGGATCTAACTTCCACCACATTCCTTGGAACTGACCATTCTCTGATGGCCTCAACCTTCTCAGGATCCACGACAATCCCTTCTTCTAAAATAATGTGCCCCAAGTAATGGATCTGCCTTTGATAAAATGAGCATTTGCTCAACTTGGCATACAGCTGGTGTTCTCTCAACACTTGTAGCACCATCCTCAGGTGTTTTTTATGCTCTTCCTCTAACTTGGAATACACCAAAATTTCATCCAGGAAGACTGTGGCAAACTTGTCTAGATAGTCCCTGAATACACCATTCATCAAGCACATAAAAACAACAGGTGCATTCGACAGCCCAAACGGTACCACTATGAACTCGTAATGACCATACCTTGTTCTAAAGGCGGTCTTGCTAATGTCTTCATCCTTTATTCTTACCTAGTGATATCCTGATATGATATCTATCTTTGAAAATATTTTGGCACCTTTCAACTGATCAAAAAGATCGTCGATCCTCGACAGCGGATACTTGTTCTTGACAGTTACTTTGTTCAACTATCTGAAATCGATGCACAATATCAGTGTTTCGTCCTTCTTCTTTACGAATATGACCAAGGCACCCCAAAGCGACATGCTTGGGCGTATGTACCCCTTCTTTAGAAGTTCTTCAAGCTACAATTGCAACTCTTTCACCTCTGGCGTACTCATTCTATAAGGAGCTTTCGACACTGGAGCTGCTCCAGGCATCAAATTTATAGAGAAATCGATATCTCTCTTCGGAGGAAGTCTGGGTACCTCCTGAAATACGTCTTCAAACTCTGTTAGTACCGCATGGTCTCCAATATTTGAGACTTCATCTCTAGATGCTTCCTCCACACAGGCTGCAAACAATTGACAGTCTTTTCTATAGCACTTCTTCAGCTGCATTGTTGATATTTCTCTAACAACCACAGCTCTAGGAATTCCTTGGTCTGTTTTCCGATTCCCCTCCTCATCCAGGCAGGTAAATTCCTTGTTACGACAGTCCAGGAGGTGTTGTTCCAACCAGTCCATCCCAATTAAATAGTCATAAGAGCCTAAAGGCAGAATATTCAGTTCAACCTTTGTGCTCAATCCCTTCATGTCCACAGGATAGGACTTTACCAACTCAGTGACTTTCCTCTTGGTACCTGTAGCCAACTACACTAACCAAGACATTTCATGTTTGCTTCTTGATAAATGCAAACTTTCCACCACTCTAGGGTCTATATAACTATGGCTAGCCCATGAATCAATTAAAATAATAAATGGTTGGTTGTTAATCATACCTTCCACTTCAATCACGTGCACCTGAAATTCAGCTTGCTTGTTGTCCAGGGCCGTATAGATCCTTGGCATTCTATTGCCCATGTCCTCCACTATTTCAGTTTGTTGAATATTATGGACAACTCTTGCTTTGCCATTTTTATGGGGACAATCTCTATACTTTTGGTTCTCTTTACAGCCCCAACACTGAATGGGTGTCTATCTTAGCCTTTGTTCTCCCACTTTAGCCATTCTCGGCTCTCTAAACGATGGATGTCCTTGAGGACTATTTCTGAAAAAGGGTGGTTTATTTCCCTTCTGCCTCTGTTCTTTCTTAAACTTCTTCTGGTCAACCCAAGCCTTCCGAAAGGTAGGCTTTTCTCTTTGCTATTCATATAAGCATTTCGCTCTTCTTATTGTTTCTTCCATAGTCTTAGGATCATCATACTGAATCTTGTCACCAATGGTAGGTGGA
This sequence comes from Picea mariana, assembly GCA_032191745.1. NCBI lineage: Eukaryota > Viridiplantae > Streptophyta > Pinopsida > Pinales > Pinaceae > Picea > Picea mariana. The sequence continues at coordinate 96,180 of JASDQU010680621.1, forward strand.
AGTCCACTCAGATACCTCTGAATCTTGACAACCTCATCTTTGATGAATGGAACATACTTCAGTAATTCCGAAAACCTTTGTTCGTATTCATCAATGGTCATGCTGCCCAGCTTGAGTTCGAAGAACTCCTTCATTTTTCTGTCATAGTATCTTTTAGTCAGGTATTTCCTCTCGAAATACCTCTTTAATTCCTTCCATGTGATATCTTTCTCTCTAACGTGCTGCACCTGCACAAGATGATCCCACCACATGGATGCTTTTCCTTTTAGTTGATACATCACAATTCTTCCTTCTGCATGAGATGAATAATTCTGCAGTTGGAAATATTTCATCATGCCAAGCAACCATGTTTCAGCATCTTCCTCCTTCTTATGTTCTCCATCAAACGTAGGAGGCTTAATCTTGTTCATCTCTCCTTTCAATTCATCCACTCCAGATCTCTTGTGCTTTCTGGTAGGAGACGGGCTTGAACTATTGTGTGCTTCCCTACTGGAATGCTTTGGGGAGCGACAACGATGTCTGCTGACACTCCTTGATCTTCTTTTCCTCTCAGGGGTCCTGCGACTCTCTGTCTTGCTTGAGTCACTCTCCTTTTCCAATTTATTTTCTATTCTTTTCAGACTCTTCAACATCCTTAAGTTGAATTGACCCTACCTATCCCTGACTCTCATGATCTTTCGGCTATCATCTCGGAAATCCTGGACATCTTTCTACAATCTTTCAATGATTTTCATCATATGTCCTTCCTTATCCAATTCTCTTCCGTGCCCATTGGAGTTTCATCCTTCAACTCCCAAGTTGACATCCCTTCCTTCTCTTTCGTTCTCTGAATTGGAGGCAATCAACACCTCTTCCATTTATCTACACTCCGTGGAAATTCTAATCGGTTATGGCACTCATCAAACTTTTGCAATCACAACATCCAAACAACCAGAATTTGTCAGGCCATCTCTTCTTAACAAATTCCACACATTCAAAACCAATCCGAATAAGAAAATGTTTTGATTTCACAAATTTTCTGAGCTCTGCTCGGCTTTGTAATTTTCGGGTGATAGCTCCCATTTCCTTAGTCCCTAACCCATGCGATCACAGGTCGTGACCAAATGCTAAAATGATAGGTGCTACAAGGCTCTCCAAATGAACTTTGGGTTTTGGGATTTCGGGTTTTCGGGGTTTCAGGTTTCGGGGTTTTGGTCCCAGAGGTTCTTGCACTCGCTTCCCTTTCCAATTCCCGACTTCCGAAAATTTTATTTCCTTATCCTCCAGGCCCACAACACAGTTTCCTCCCACCAAGGTAGTGACACATGGTGTCCTTAAGAAGGTCCACCTCATTCCCAACGATGTCAGGGGGCCCCACTACTTTTACTTTTGATTTCAGAGTTTTGGGCATTAGGAGTTCATGCATCTACACATCTCGAACTTCCGTTTGCCGAAATTCTGAAATTACGGTCTATTCATCTACTTGATCCAACGATCAAGTTCCTCTCCTATGATCTATGGTGTAGATCGTTTCAGGATTTTGAGGTTTCGGGTTTTCGGTAACCGGGAGTTCGCGATGCAGCGACTCCAAATCTCTTGTCACTTCAAACCCCAAATTCCAATATGGAAATGCATGTATGAGATCAATGGCTGTGAGCCTCCCCTGATCTGACGGCTCACGGGATTTTGACACTTTTTCTTGGAAGTGCTCCACTGTTCGATTCTACCCTTGTTAATCCCTTTCGCGATTCGGGACTTGGAGTGACCAATAATTTGGCCTGCGCTCCAAGTTCATGATCCAACGGTCCTGATTCCCTACGATCTGATGAATCAGATCTCATCGGCATTTCACGTATCGGGATTTCGTGTGTCACGAGGTCAAAATATTTTCCACCTTCGTCCTCCCTATTCCTGAAATGTCGATTTCTTCCTGGACAATTAACGATCCAGATCTCTCTTTAGATCAACATTTGTGATCCAATTGTGAATTAACGTTTCGTGAATTCTCACGAACTCACCCTTAGACCATTTCAGGTCACGAGTCAGTGAAAGGCTGATCGCTCTCTACGCGTCGTTTCCGATGGATGGTCCTAATGAATTCAAGATTTCACATATCACGATTTCCACACTCTTGTGCAACTCCAAAGGGTTTTAAACATTGTGCACGTTCTCCATATCTAACGGTTGTGAGGGTTCTCCTTTCCTCCCAAACAGATTCTATGGCTCCAACACTTCTGGTGTGGAGTTCTCTCTCTCCCTGTGGTCATATACCACACCGGATGTAGTTTTATAATACCACTACACCTCCTGAGCTTTGTAACATGGTCAAGTAGTCTGTTGACACTCAGAAACATTCTGAGGTCTGAAATTAGTCCTCCAGACACAATTTCTTCTCAAAACCTCGGTCCAAAGACCACTTATCCAGCCCATCCAAGCTCAGTGTTGAAACTAGGCTCTGATACCAAACTGTAACGCTCCCCCAACCATCAACCCCACTGGCTGGGCAAACTCTACTGTGCGGAACAACATCATTCACATACTTAATTAATAACATGCATTTAAATCAGATTAAACACAATAAACTCAGAGTAAGCACAAGATTACTGCTAACATAAATAATCCCTGGCATTAACAATAATTCATATGCACAATAGAATACATGATACATATAAGCATCACAGGCATGCAAAACATAATATTAAGCATAAGCTGATACTTATCTTTGAAACCATGGTAATTCCACCAACTACGTGCAGGCTTTCCACGAACCTCCTAGCCTTAGACCACACTGCTCATCACTCTCAGCAGTAGGTCACCCTCGAGCTGGGACTAAAATCCACCCAAGGCAAGGAATCCTAGTCTAGGCTGAGGTCACAAGGAAAACTGCATAGAATAACTGGAAGGATTCTTCCCAGGATGCCTTCTTACACCCACTACTAACAAACTCTCATTCCCCACATGCCTATTCCACTCGGGAGTATACACCTTCACAAGCATAGTCCATCGGTGCTTCACCTCCCTCTCTCGGCCTCGGCAACAGGGCGGATCAGGAATTCTCAGAGCTCTGAAGCTGGTGCTGGACTCTCTCTGGGGGAAAACCACTTCCCAACATACTCTCTCACCTGGAGGGAGTTGCTCACAGGCCTGACAACCTTCTTCTTCTACCATGGCCCTGACAACCCGCTTCAGCCTAATTTCCACAAGGTGAGGATAACAACAACAACAACTGGTCAATTCCACTCAGGAAAAACAAAAGGTAGCAACCCAAAGATAGTTCGGGTATAGACTCGAACTCTGCAAGAGAGAATAGGCTAGGCTCACAGCGTACACAGGTGACATGGCTCAATCCACGAGTTTGTCACTAGTTTCAGGGTGCGTAACAAGGAATTAACGTAGAGGTCGAACACAGACTCAAACGGTTCAGACGACTGATACCTCGGCTTCTCCGGAAAACATTACGATTTTCTAGTTTCTAGGCTGTGTGAGGGTATGCAGAGGTCGAATACAGGGGTCACAGGATTCATGGTTCAGACACTTGACAATCGAATGGAGGAGGAACCCACTTAGACGCAACCGTCCATGGAAAAATGGGAAGTGAACCCCCAACACGACCCATTTCCTGGGTTAAATTGCATGCCCTTGGGTCTGTTATCACTCTGTAATTTCCTAGAGGTTGAAAAGAGGAAATACACAAAGGTAACCTTAACCAACCACTTTTAAAGCTGGGATCTAGCCCTTCCAGCTTCAGAGAGGGATCTCTCTATTTAGTTTAGCTTTGTTTGTATTAAGATATTAGGCTAGTTAGAGGCACAAGTTTGTTTTGTTGTAAAGGTTTTTTTAAAAGTTGGTTGAGACAAATCACACATCCATTGGGCTATGGGGTCTGCACTTAATAAAATCTGAGATACAACCATAAACACCGAAGATCTCTTTCA
>JASDQU010680621.1:100193-133624 GCA_032191745.1 Picea mariana
AAGGTTCAAGCAGTGGAAGATCACATTGAGAATCAACAACAAGTTCTCCAAATCTTAAAGGACAACCTGACCATGGCACATAATCGCATGAAACAACAAGCAGATCAACATCGTAGTGAAAGAAGTTTTGAAGTAGGGGATTAGGTGTTTTTAAGACTACAACCATACAAACAGATGTCCCTCAAGAAAGCCAAGAAGGATAATAAATTATCACCAAAGTACTATGGCCCTTATAAGGTGTTGCAAAAGATTGGTACTATGGCATACAAATTGGAGTTGCCCGCATCTTCACGAGTACACCCAATTTTCCATGTTTCATGATTAAAGAAGGTTATAGGCAACAATATCCCATTTCAAACTATATTTCCAAAACTTGACAAGAAAGGAAAAATCATATTGGAGCCTGAAGCCATCACTGACACAAGAATTCACCAGCTGAGGAATAGATCCATTTCAGAGTATCTCATTAAATGGAGGAAACTACCGGCTGAGGATTCCACTTGAGAATATGAGTCTTTTATACAGAAGCATCCAGAGTTACTCAAGCATTGTGGACAACACTTGTCTTAAGGGGAGGGGCATGTTAAGCCCTAATATTGGCTCATTACCCCTTAATTGGGGCATATTACATTAGTAACGTTATTTTATTTATGTCATCTTTATTCCATTAGTTGTAATTTTACCTCCTAGTCTCCTATATATACCAAGGAGACATTTTCATTTGGAATCATCTTGTACTTGAACATTTAAGTGGGGTAAAAGGAGGTTGCCCCCTCGAAGAGGCTTATTATCTGAAATTTTCTCTTTTTTAAGGCGTTGAGTACTTTTTCTGAGGTTTTTCTATGCCATATTGATATTTGGTTCTTAACATATACACCTTCACAAGCACAGTCCATCGGTGCTTCACCTCCATCTCTGGGCCTCGACAATAGGCTGGATCAAGAATTCTTAGAGTTCTGTAGCTGGTGTTGGACTCACTCTGGGAGGCAATCACTTCCCAGCAAGCTCTCTAACCTGGAGAGAGATGCTCATAGGCCTGACAACCCACCTCTTCTACCACGGGCCTAACAACCCAGTTCTTCAACTCAATTCCCGCATGTTCAGGATGACAATAGTAGCAACATCTTTTAGCTAACTCACGGGTGAACGCAGCAACAAGAAAACGGGGTGTGGAAAACAGGAAACGACCATAGCTACGGTTCAACACTCATTCGCTCAAGGATGATAGTCATAACAGTAGATGGGCATAGGTCCAAAAATGGCAATGTCCAGACACTAGACACAACACGCTCAGGCAATTTCCTTGGTGTCGAGTTCCACAAAAGACACAAAACAGTTCACCAGTTTTGGTTCTCAGAATTGCGTGAGGGTAAAAACAACAGAGGTTCCAAAACCGAGGCAAAACAATTTTTAGACAGCACTGTGTGTGATATGTAGAGCTCAGACAGTTTAGATAATGGGGGGAATAATGGAGAGAGAACCCCCCCCATGGCTCAATCTTTGGGTTAAATTTGCATGTGCCAGGGCAGACACATGTCGCCCATGAGGTTGCATGCGCTCCATCAGCCTGTGTTCCCTTTTGCCCACATTTCCCCTTCTAGGAACTTAGGATAAAAACATGTTTTGTCACATAGATTTTGGAATAATAATAAATTATTATTCCCAAGGACTTAAGCCCCCAAGCTTAGCCTCTAGGATCAACACTTATCCTCTCTTTCCAACCTTTCAGCCCCTTTTCCCTTACCCACTATGTGGAAGCTTATTTCCCCATCACTCTTTCTTCATGGTTGGTTTGCACACAGTGATGTTTATATTTTTATTAATGTTCTACATAATACATATACAAAAACATGCTTTCGACCTTAATACTTAGTCTCTTTGGCATAATAAACACATAAGCCTACCATCTTATCAATACTCGGCTCACCAGCCTACAAAACATGATTTACAATTCATAAACATGATTACAACAGGGCTTGTCCTTGGGGATATTACAATCCCCTCCCCTTATTTTTGCATTGTCCTTAGTGCAACTTTCACACAACATCAACAAGATTTTTCAAAATCTTCAATAAGATGCAGGTATTATGCTCGCATAGAATCCTCATGCTCCCATGTCGCATCCTCATGATCGTACTAGGTCCACTGGACCTTTACAATTCCTATGGCTCGATTCCAGAGCTATTTTCTTTTCTGGTCCAATATGCGCACAAGATGCACTTGCAGGACACCTTCTTGCTCCAATTGAATCACATTCCAATCAATTACATGATTAGCATTAGGTATACATTTCTTAAGAAATGAAACATGAAACACATTATGTATACTCATGGGTGCAGGTAATGCAAGCATATATGCAACTGGCCCAATCCTTTCTAGGATTTCAAATGGCCCACAAAATCTGGCTTCCAACTTGGCACAGTTTCCCAGCTTTAGGGAACTTCTATTGGATTTTACTTTCAGGAAAACATGGTCACCCACTTTAAACTATCTGTGGGTTGTGTTCTTATAAGTGTAACTTTTCTGCATGTCTTGGGAAACTTTCAAATTATGCTTAATTTTTAACATCTATTCCTCCATTTCCTTGAGCAACTCTGGCCTAACCACTTCCCTATCAGCTGGATTATTGCAGCTTACTAGAGTATTACACTTTCTGCCATAAAGTGCTTCAAATGGGCTCATCTTCAATGATGCTTGATACCCATTATTGTAGGCGAATTCTACCAAGTGCAGGTAGTCTTCCTATTTCTATGGTTTGTCCATCACATACATCCTTAGCATGTCTTCTATTACTCTTTTCACCTTCTCTGTCTATCCATCAGACTCAGGATGATAAGCTATGATAAAATTCAGATTTGTTCTAAATCCTTTGAACAACCCCATCCAGAAATTTGAAGTAAATTTCGGGTCTCTGTCAGACACAATTGTCTTGGGAATTCCGTGCAATCGTGCCACTTCCTTCATAAAGACGTCGACAAAATCCGTTGCCTTTTGAGTATTCTTTAACAGAATGAAATGGGAAGCTTTCATAAGATTATCCACCACCACCATGATTGAATCATGTTGCTTTCTGGTTTTGGACAACTCGATTATGAAATCCATTGTCACCACTTCCCACTTCCACTCAGGAATGGGTAAAGGTTGCAACAACCCTGTTGGGTGCCTGTGCTTAGCTTTAACCTTCTGGCACTCCATACATTTGGCAATGTATTCAAAAATCTATTTCTTCATACCTAGACAAAAGTAATGTCTCTTGACTGCTGGTACAGTTTTCTGATATCCAGGGTGCTCTGGATAAGGCACATTATGAATTTCATGCAAAATCATAAGTTTCACATCTTGGACAATAGCTACATAAATTTTGTTCTTGTACAGAAGTATTCCATCGGTTTCCAATTTATAATTCTCCACTTTCTGTGGCATCTTACCTTGCTCTAGCTTTTCTACCAGATCCTTGTACTGCAAATCTGTATTTGTAGCCTCTAAAATTATTCCCTTTAAATCAGTTTGACACATGCTAATGATTGTACCATGTAATTCATGTACTCTCCTGCTGAGTGAATCAACCACTTTATTCTCCTTCCCTTTGATATGCTTGATATCAAAATTGTATTCACAGAGAAACTCTAACCACCTGCTCTGCCTAGCATTCAAGGTTGGATGGTCAAACAAATACTTCAGACCGTTATGGTATGTTCTTAGTTTGAACCTCCTTCCCATGAGGTAATGTCTCCATTTCTTTAAAGTGTGAACTATGGCTGCCAACTCCAAACCATGAGTTGCATAGTTCCTTTCATGCTCTTTCAAATTTCTGGATTCATAACAGATTACGAATCCATTATGACTGAGGATTCCTCCCAATCCTTCTTTGCACACATCAGTGCACACCACAAAAAATTCGTTTGGATCTGCAATCCTTAATATTGGAGCACTGATTAACAGTTGCTTCAATTGCTGAAATCTTTTCTCACAATCGTCTATCCACTGAAACTTTTTCTCCTTCCTTTGCAAGGAAGTGATATGGTGAGCTATCCTCGAGAAATATGCAATAAACCTTCTGTAATATCTAGCTAGACCCATGAAGGATATGAATTCTATCACATTTTTTTGGCGCTGACCATTCTCTAATAGCCTCAATTTTCTCAGGATCTACAACCATCCCTTCCTTCGAAATAATATGCCCCAAGTAATGGATTTGCTCCCGATAAAACAAGTACTTTCTCAACGCTGCATATAGTTGGTGCTCTCGTAATAGCTGTAACAGCATCCTAAGATGTTGTTCATGCTCTTCCTCTGACTTGGAATACACCAGAATGTCATCTAGGAAGACTATGAAAAACTTGTCTAGATAGTCCCTGAATACACCATTCATCAGGTAGATAAAAACAACGGGTGCATTCGACAACCCAAACAACACCATTGTGAACTTGTAATGACCATACCTTGTTCTAAAGGTGGTCTTGTTGATGTCTTCATATTTTATCCTTACCTGGTGATATTTTGACCTGAGGTCTATCTTCTAAAAGATTTTCGCATCCTTCAACTGATCGAAGAGGTCATCAATCCTCGACAGAGGGTATTTGTTATTTACAGTTTCTTTGTTCAATTGTCTGAAATCGATACACAATCTCAGCGTTCCATCCTTATTATTCATGATTAGAGCCAGGGTTCCCCAAGGTGACACACTTGGGTGTATATACCCCTTCTTCAGAAGCTCTTCAAGCTGTAGTTGCAACTCTTTCATCTCTGGCAGACTCATCCTGTAAGGAGCTTTTGACATTGGAGATGCTCCAAGCATCAAATTTACTGAGAAGTCTATATCTCTTTTAGGAGGTAGTATCGGTATCTCCTAAAATGTATCCTCAAACTCCTTTAGTACCGCATGGTATTCAATATTTGACACCTTATCCTTAGGTGTTTCCTCCACATGGACTGCAAATAATTGACAGCCTTTTATGTAGCACTTCTTCAGTTGCATTCTCGAGATTTCTCTGATAGCAACAACTCTGGGAATTCCTTGGACTGTTTTCTGATTCCCTTTCTCATCTAGGCAAGTGAATTCCTTGTTACGAAAGTCCAATATGGCATGGTGTTGATCCAACCAATCCATCCCAATTATACAATCATAAGAACCTAAAGGTAGAACATTCAATTCAACCTCTGTGCTCAGTCCATTCATGTCCATAGGATAAGACTTAACCAACTCAGTGACTTTCCTCTTGGTTCTTGTAGCCAGCTACAATTACCAAGACTTTTCATGTTTTCCTTTACAACTCTAGGATCTATATAACTATGGATAGCCCCTGAATCAATTAAAATGGTAAAGGGTTGGCTGTTAATCATACCTTCCACTTCAATCATGTGCAACTGATATTCAACTTGCTAAACATTATGGGTAGCTCTCACTTTGCCATTTTTATGGGGACAATCTCTGTACTTGTGGTTCTCTTTACAACCCCAACATTGAATGGGTGACTGTCTCAGCCTTTGTTCCCCTACATCAGCCATTCTCGGCTCTCTAAATGATGGCTTTCCTTGAGGATTGTTTCTGAAAAAGGGAGGTTTGTTTCCCTTCTTCCTCTGATCCATCTAGAATTTCTTCTTGTCTTCCCAAGCCTTCTAGAAATTAGGCTTCTCTCTCTCTTGTTCATATAATCATTTTGATCTTCTTATATTTTCTTCCATAGTCTTTGGGTCATCATACTGGATCTTGTCCCCAATGGAAGGTGGCAGTCCACTCAGGTACCTTTGAATCTTGATAGTTTCATCCTTGATGAATGGAACATACTTCAGTAATTCCAAAAGTCTTCACTCGTATTTATCAATGGTCATGCTGCCCAGCTTGAGTTCAAAGAAATCTTTCATCTTTCTGTCGTGGTATCTTTTAGTCAAGTATTTCTTCTCGAAATACCTCTTGAATTCCTTCCAAGTGATATCTTTCTCTCTAATGTCTAGCACCTGCACAAGCTGATCCCACCACATGGATGCCTTTCCCTTCAATTGATACATTGCAATTATTCCTTCTGCATGAGAGGAATAATTTTATAGTTGGAAATATTTCCTCATGCCAAGAACCATGTTTTAGCATCTTCCTCCTTCTTATGCTCTCCATCAAACATAGGCTCCTTAATCTTATTCATCTCTACCTTCAATTCATCCACTCCCGATATTCTGTGATTTATGGTAGGAGATGGGCTGGAACTACTGTGTGCCCTCCTCTTGGAGAGACCTTGGGAGTGATGATGGTGTCTACCTGCACTCCTTGACCTTCTTCCCTCAGAAGTCTAGTGACTCCATGTTCTGCTCGAGTCTCTCTCCTTCTCTAACTTATTCTCTATTCTCTCCAAAATCTTTAACAACTTTATGTTAAATTCACCTTGTTTTTCTTGAGATTTTCTGAGCTTTTTTCTACCTGCTCGTTGAGTTTGGGCATCTTTCTGCAATTTTTCAACAATTTTCATCATGTTTCCTTCCTTATCTATCTCTTCTCCATGCCCATTGGAGTTCGATCCTTCAACTCCCAAGTGAACATCCATTCCTTTTTCCACGTTCTCAGAATGGGAATCAATCTGTGCCCTTTCCATTTCTTTTGCACTCAGTGGCAATTCTATTCGGTTCTGGCACTCGCTAAAATTCTGCAAACACAATGTGCAAACAACCGAAATTTGTCAGGTCATTAATCCTTAACAAATTCCACAACATTAAAAAACAACTTGATTCAAGAAAACATTTAGTTTCCATGAATTTTTTTGAGCTCTGCTCAGCTCTATAGTACACTCAGGCCATATCCCTTTTCCTCTGTTTCCCCAACCCCACGTGACCAAGGGTCATGACCAAGTGTTATATCTACAAGGTTCTATAAATGAAACTTTGGGGTTTTGGGTTTCGGGGTTTCGGTCCTGGAGACTCTCACACTCACTTTCCTCTCCTACTCCTAACTTTTGAACTTCCGACCTTTCTCACCCCCAGGCCCACGACACAACTGTCACCAACCAAGGTGGTGACATGTGGCATCCTTAAAAAGGTCCACATTACCTCGGGTGATGCCATCTGGCCCTACTGCGTCTAATTTTTCCTTTAGGACCCACTAGCACATGGCACACATCCCTGTGTCCTTGTCAATGCCAATGACGTCAACCCAACCCAATACTTTGGTTCATCGGGATTTCGGGCTTTAGGAGTTTGTGCTTCTGCACATCTCACTTCTCCCGAAAGTCGATCTCTTGAAATTCTGACATTTCGGAGCTCCTAATGTAACGGTCCTCACTTAGCCACGATTTGACGGTTCAAATCTCATTGGGATTTTGTGTATCGGGATTTCATGTGACACGAGGTTGAAAGACCTCCCACCTTTGTTCTTCCGATTCCTAAATTTTTGCAATCCTTTATGGACAATTAACGGTCCAAATCTCTCCTTGATCAATGGTTATGATCCAATCGTGAATTCGCGTTTCGTGAATTCTCACAGACTCGGCCTTTGACCATTTCAAGTCATGAGTCAGCGAAAGGATGATCTCTCTCCTCACGTCCCTCCTGATGGATGGTTTTGATGATGTCAAGGCGTTGCGTATCACAATTTCCACACTCCTGTGCAACTCCAAAGGGTTTTAAATCTTGTGCACATTCCCTGGATCCAACGACTGTTGGTCCACACGCTCATATATGATGGCCCAGATTTCATCTCTTTTGCGCGCTCTCCTTAGTGTCTGGACATGGATTCGATGGTCTAGATCTTCTCCTTTACAACTGATCTATGATTATGGTTTTATTCCACTGCAACTCCTCCTGAGCTTCGTAACACGGCCAATGTAACCCCTTGGCACTCAGAAAAATTCTAAGGTTCGAAGTCAGTTCCCCCGAACACCATTTCCACTCGAAACCTTGGGTCCAAAGACCACTTATTCGGCCATCCAGGCTCAGCGTTGAAAACTTGGCTCTGATACCATATTGTAATGTCCCTGTCCATCAACCCCCTTTCCAGGAGACGCTACTACGTGGAAACATTCTCATACTTATATATTATGCATTTAAATGGCTTAACAGGGTAAACATACAATTACTGCTAACGTACAAAAATAATGCAATCAATAGTAAACATCATCGCAACAAAATACATGATAATATTGAAAGAATCACAGACATGCATTTAAAAATTGAATTTAAATACATGCATATACTTATCTTTGAAACTATAGTAACTCCACCAACCATGTGCAAACCTTCCACAAACCTCCCAGCCTTAGACCTCACTTCTCATCACTCTCAACCGTGGGTCACCCCTGAGCTGGGACTAAGCTCCAGCCGAGGCAAGGGAATCCTAGACTAGGCTGAGGTTACAGGAAAGCTGCATAGAGAAACCAGAAGGATTCTCTTCAGGATCCTTCTTATGCCCACTAATAATGGACTCTCATTCCCCACCTTCTTGTTCCGCCCGAGAGTATACACCATCACAAGAACAATCCATCAGTGCTTCACCTCCCTCTTTGGGCCTCCACAACAGGCCGGATTAGGAATTATCGAAGTTTCATAGCTGGTGCTGGACTCACTCTAGGAGAAAACCACTTCCCAGCAAGATATCTCACCTGAAGAAAGATGCTCATAGGCCTGGCAACCTACCTCTTCTACCACGGGCCTAACAACCCTATTCTTCAACCAGTCTTCAACTCAATTTCCACAAGTTCAGGACGACAACAACAACAACAACTTTTAGCTAACTCACGGGTGAAAGCAACAACAAGAAAATGGGGTGTGGAAAACAAGAAACGACTACAACAACGGTTCAACAATCATTCATGCAAGGATGAGAGTCGCAACAGTAGATGGGAATAGGTCCAAAAATGGAAACATCTAGATGATAGACACATCATGCTCAGGCGATTTACCCGGTGTCGGGTTCCACAGAAGACACAGAACAATTCACCAGTTTTGGTTCTCAGAATTTCATGAGGGTAAAAACAGCGGAGGTTCCAAAACAGAGGAAAAATGGTTTTCAGACAGTGTTGTGTGTGATATGCAGAGCTCATATAGTTGAAACAAAGGGGGGTAGAATTGAGAGAAAACCCTCTCCACGGCTCAATCTTTGGGTTAAAATTGTATGTGCCAAGGTTGACACATGTCACCCATGAGGCTGGATGTGCTCCATCGGTGTGTGTTCCCTTTTGCCCATGTTTCCCCTTCCAGGAACTTAGGATAAAAACATGTTTTTTCACATAGATTTTGGAATAATAATAAATTATTATTCCCAATGACTTAAGCCCCCAAGGTTAGCCCCTAGGCTCAACACTTAGCCTCTCTTTCCAACCTTTCAGCCCCTTTTCCCTTACCTACTCTGTGGAAGATTAGTCCCCCATCACTCTTTCTTTGTGGTTGGTCTGCATGTAGCAATGTTTATATTTTTATTAATGTTCTGCATAATACATATAAAAAAACAGGCTTCTGGCCGTAATACTTAGGCTCTCTGGCCTAATAAACACACAAGCCTATCGTCTTATCAATACTCGGCTCACCCGCCTACAAAACATGATTTACAATTCATAAACATGATTACAATAGGGCTTGTCCTTGGGGATATTACAAAACATATGGAAGGAGGGTGCCTCCTTCTAACCTTTCACCCGTATGACCAGGGGATCATGCCCATGTCATTAACCAATTCGCAGCTAAGAGATTACAGTGTAGCCAATGAGAGTTTTCGAAGGACCCTTGCGACCAAGGTATGGGAACCCAACATTAGGTCCCAAATGGATCTAAGCCTTTCTGGCTTCAAAAATCCTAGAGTTTGGAGCTCCAGAGTGTTTTTACCTTACCATTTGTAAACCGGCTAAAGGAAACTGATTGTTATGGTTACCCATGAGGTCGAATGGCACTTGGAGGTTTCACTAACCATGGCAGATAGACCTGCCCCACCATTAAACTGTGATCCTCTCATCAATCGTGAAGTAATGCAGGCCACATATCTAAGGGTATTCAGGATTCCCCTTGGCCGTTGGATCTATGCCAAGGTAACTTCGGCGATGTCCTACTTCAGGAGAATAGGGATGTTAAAGCACCCAACTCCTCGAACATCGAAGTTACGAAGTGATGTGAGACATGGATCTGGGGAGTCCCTTGAGAGCCTCTCTTAGCCTTCAATTAACCAATGGAGGGACCCACGTACGGTACTTCGATGGAGTCCTGCTTTGAGAGAGAGGAGAGGTCATAACGTTGAAACCTTCGAAGGCCGGAGATGGGAAGTGATGAGGACCGTAGATCTCGGGACCCTTTGGGATCTCCCTGACCGTTAGATCTAGACCATGGTTAGCACGACACTGACCACTCTTGGAGTAAGGTGGAGGTCACACCAAAGATCCCCCAAATTATGAAATTACGAAGTAACGAAGGTTGTAGATCCAGGGGTTACGTGGACACACCTTGACCGTGAGATTGAAGAGATTGGAAGGTGATCAGTCTGGGGTGATGTGGCACACTGACATCACCTAGGGTGACATGGAGCCACATTTGATGTGTCATATTTCACCTAGATTCAGACGTTTCACATACCATACGTGCCAATTAAAACATGACACATGTCACCCATTGTATGGACCACATGTCCTCTCTTCCTTGCCACGTGTCATCTCTGACACTTAATTGTTTGGTCCGTTTGGTGGGAGGAGTATTTGGGAGTCCAAGGGATTTTGGATGCAAGGTTGTAGGTAAGTTGAAAGGCCCAAAATCCAAAGCCACGTGGAGATATTTCAGACCCTTCAGGAGGTCAGGAATTCGGGACTCCGGAGGACATGGGTGCATAAAGGAAAAGGGGTGATGAACGCCAAAGTTCTGAATGTCGAACTTCCCTCTAGCTCATGCATTATATGAAATCCATGTCCTGTTGTTGGATTGGATGATGGATGAACATTCCCCATGGATATAGGAACTTGGGGATGGTACTAATGAGCCACGTGTACCTCAACTAATAACGCCTAAAGAACTTTGAGAGGCCATATCTTGCAAACCAGAGGTCATAATAGAGCCCGATAATAGTTGTTAGAAAGCTACGAGCGATTAGGAGAGGATGAATACCTCAGATAGGTGATTCAATATTATTAGAGTAAGAAAATTTTTTATTCCCCATCCCTATAAAGGATATTTAGGGGTCTGGTGTGTTACAAATTGGTATCAGAGCACGGTTACAATGCTTGTCTTGCTTGGGCTCATGAACGAGTCGCTTAAAATTTTTATTTAAATAAATTTCAGAGGTTACACCCTATCTCACCCCATTCTTAAGAGGCTTCTGTAAACCTATTTGAAGGAAGTAATGAAACTTTCTGTTGATGTATATGTTTTGAAAAAATTGAACTATGTACTGTTCATAAAACTAGTAAATCATTAACTAACAAAGAATGTTTTATACATACTGAAACCATCAATGGACCGCAGGAAAAATACAACATAAAGGATGGTGACACACCATCAATTAGGAAAAATCTCCCACAATAGAGAGGAATAATATTATGGAAGGAGGGTGGTGGAAACCCCTCCAGATTTGGCTGAAACTGTAAGAAGCCTCATGGCAGAATTATAGAGTTGTAAGGTTGACAATAAAAGGCTGATAAAAGAGAAGAAAACACAAACTAAAATTAATACATTTCTACTACAAACTTTATCAAATATACAAAGGTAGCTGCAGCATGGACCAACAACCAGTCATGTGGACAACCATCATATGAAGAAAACCCAGAGTCCACCTGAGATACGAAAGAATGGCCCTGAAAGTGGCCACACAAGGAGGAGCACCTAAAATAAGGCCCAACATGGATCCAAGAGACACTCATCGGAAGAATCCTCTAGTGAGGAAACTGGTAACTCCAAGGAATCTTCTAGTAGAAAAACTAGTCTGCATTCCTAGAGGAAAAGAAAGAAGAGGAAACATTCCAAAAGTCACGGCCCTGAATAGTTGAAGAAATCCAAACTGCCCACCTTTGAGGGGATAAATTAATAAGGGGTAAGAAGCAAAAGTTTGGCTTCTTGGCTTGAAGAAGTACCTCAAATTCCATGACTAGTCTGAAAATTTAAAGGTTTTAATAACCATTTTTAACCTAAATGGAAAGGCCTCCATTTGGTGGGAGGACCATAGGAATGAGAAAGGAATCCATGAGAAGGAATTATCATGGAAAAAATTTGAGAAATACTTCAAGAAGAAGTATTTGTTAGAGAAATACTTTGATAGAAATACTAAGGAGTTCTATGAACTCAAGTTGGGACAACTCACCATAGATGAATATACCAATAAATTCCTTGAGATGATAAAGTATGTGCCCTTCATAAATGATGAATAGGTAAAGATGCAATGATTTATTAGTGGACTGCCTTAGTCCTTCCTGATATAATTGAATTTGATGATACAAAGAGCTTATAAGTCACTATTTGGAAGGAAAGGTATTTCTATGAACAATTCAAGAATAAGACAGAACCTCACGAGGGCTGGAAGAACAAAAGTACTTCGGGATTCAAGAATAAGGGGTTTAAACCCTCAAGATTTAAGAACTATGGGAAAGGTTATAAGATGATCCTTCCTACTATGAGTGTATATCAACAAAATTTTCCATCTTAAAGTGGTACTAAACCCTTTTGAGAAGCCCCAGGTAATACTGATAACACAAAGAGAGAACCCTTGAAATGTTGGAGTTGTGGAGAAGAACATCTGTTGAGAGACTACCCATATAGGAAAGAAAACAATAGGAGGGTCTACAAAATCCAAGAGGATACCACAATCAATGATGTGGCTAGGAGCATGCCACCTATTTATGCAGTATTGGATAATAGACAAGATGACCACCAAGCTTCAGTGGTGGAGATGGAAGGTAAGGTTTCCAACCATACAGTTTCCAATTTAATTAACACTGGTTCTAATTGAGTTATGTTTCCCCTCAAATTTTTGAGAAATGTAAATTGCAACAAGTTAAACATAATAAATAATGGATTGTACAACTATCCATTGGAACCAAAAGAAAAGTGACAGAGGTCATACCAGCATACCAATTCATTGTGAGTGGATTACCCACCCAAGCAACCTTAAACATACTTCCTTTAGGATCTTATGACCTGCTTATTGGAATGGACTGGTTGGTTGCCCATAAAACCAAGTTGGAATATTACAATAAAACTTTGGAGTGTGAAGATGAAGAAAGGGGAAAGGTAACCCTACAAGGGATTCAAAAGCCTGTCTCGGTGAGAAAAGTATCATCCCTTTAAGTGAAGAAGTGTTGCAGAAAAGGATGTCCTTTGTATGAAATACATGTGTTGGACTCTGTTGAGGAAAGAAAACTAAACCTAGAGGACCATCATATATTAAGAGAGTATAAATATGTGTTCCTAGAAGAGGTACCAGGTCTAGGTCGAAGAAGGGATATTGAATTTTCAATCAAACTTACACCAGGAGCGGTGCCAATGTCTAGAACACCTTATAGGATTTGTACACTAGAGATAGTTGAGCTCAAAATACAGCTAAAGGAGATGTGGTACACAGGCTACATTCAACCTTGTGTTTCTCCATGGGGAGCACTAGCCTTGTTTGTAAAAAATAAGGATGGCACACTCAATTTGTGTGTAGCCTATAAGCAACTCAATAATATGACCATAAATAATAAGTATCCATTGCCAAGGATCGATGACTTGTTTGACCAATTAAGGGGTGCTACAATTTTCTCCAAGATTGAATTGAGGTTTGGATACCATCAAGTCTGAATTAAGGATGAAGACATCCACAAAACAACCTTTAGGAAAAGATATGGTCACTATGAATTTGTGGTGGTGCCATTTGGGCTAACCAATGCACCAACCACTTTTATGTTCTTAATGAATAATGTACTCACTAAGTTATTGGATATATTTGTATTGGTTTTCATTGATGATATCCTAATCTATTCCAAGAACAGGGAAGACCATGAAGAACATCTCAAGCTAGTACTTCAAGTACTAAGAGAACATCAACTCTATGCTAAGTTTAGTAAGTGTGACATTTTCCAGAAACAAGTCCATTACATAGGCCATGTTATTTCTAAAGAAGGAGTGGCAGTTGATCCTGAAAATATCAAAGCCATTATGGATTGGCCTACCCCAAAGGATGTATCTGATATCTAATCCTTTATGTGCCTAGAAGAATATTATAGGAGGTTCATAAAAGGATTCTTCAAAGATTGGTCTCCCAATCACCTCCCTTCATAAAAAGGGAGTTAAATTATTTTGGACATCAGAATGTGAAGAGAGATTCCAAGAGATGAAATACCTTCTAACCAATGCACCTGTGTAGAAGATTGCAGACCCAAAAAAGGACTTCTTTGTGTGTACATATTCCTACAAGGAAGAATCGAAGGAGTCCTTATGCAAGAAGGACATGTAATTTTATATGAATCCAAAAAATTGAATGACCATGAAATCAATTATGTGACCCATGATCTAGAATTGGCTTCCATAGTGAATGTTTTAAAAATGTGGAGGCATTACCTCCCAGGTAGAATATTTGTGCTTATGATAGACCATTGTGGGTTAAGGTACTTGTTTGATCAACCAAAACTTAATGCTATATAAGCTAGATGGATGGCTCTCCTTAGTGAGTATGATTTTGAAATCAAACATATAAAAGGAAAAGAAAATAGGGTGGTTGATTCCCTTAGCAGAAGTGTGAAATTGATTCACCTGGAAACTGTAAGCACCTATGAAATGGATTTTAGGGAGAGAGTCAAGAGTGCACAAGAAACATATGCATTTTTCGAGACTGTAAAATTGTACTTAGAAGAAGAGCCCGCAGGGTTGAAGTATGAAGGTTATCAAATGTTGAATGATGGCCTACTAAATTACAAAGGTAGGTTGTATATCCCAATTTGTGATGAATTGAAAAGGTTCATGATGGATAAACTACACAAAAGACCATATACTGGTCATCCTTGTTATCAGAAAATGATCGCGACCACTAGGAAATTATTTTATTATCTAGGACCAAAGAAGGACATAGCTGACTACTTGGATAAATGTCTAGAATTTCACAAGTTAAAGGAAGAACACCGACATCCAACAAGGCTATTGCAGCACCTACCAATTCCATAATGGAAATGGGAAACCATCTCCATGGATTTCATCCCAGGATTACCAAAATAGGCAAAGCAGAATGATGCCATCATGGTAGTGGTGGAAAAATTGAGCAAGGATGCTCACTTTGTTTCCGTCAATTCAACTTGCAAGGTGATATATATTTCTAGTATATTCATGAAATAAATATTTTGGTTGCATGGCATGCCTAAGGAGATCATATATCACAAAGATATGAAATTTACTTCAAGATTTTGGAGATCTTTAATGGCTAGTTTTGAGACTAAATTGTTGTTTAGTACAACCTATCACCCTCAAACTAATGGATAGAAAGAGAGGGTAAACCAAGTGTTAGAGGACATGCTAAGGATACATGTAATGAATCAACCTAAGAAGTGGTAAGACTACCTACCACTAGTATATTTTTCCTACAACAATGGCTATCAAGAGTCATTGAAGATTATCCTTTTTGAAGCCCTCTATGGTAGACAATCCAAGATTCCAATAAGTTGGGATAACCCAATAGAAATAATTACAATTGGGCCAGATATTCTAAAAGAAATGGAACAACAAGTAATTCAGATAAAGTAGAATTTGAAAATAGCTTAGGATAGATAGAAAAGCTATGCAAATAGATAGAGGACTGCTAGAGAGTTCAAAACAGGGGACCATCCATATCTCCGAGTTAGACCCAGGAATATCTCCTTGAGATTGGGAGGTTGTGCCAAGTTGACACTTCATTATCGTGGACCCTTTAAAATTTTGGGTAGAGTGGGACCTTTAGCATATATATTAGTGCTTCCTCCCATAGTGAAGGCACACATTTTTTTCCATGTTTCATTATTGAAGAAATATGTACATGTTTCTAATCATATAATTGAATAGTCTACGATTCAGGTGGAACAAGAGGGATAATTACTTCCATAACCACAATGCATAATAGATAGGAAAGAAACCCCACTTAGGAACAAAACCATTGCGCAGGTAAAGGTGAAATGGAAACACTTTGGCCCAGATGAGGCTACATGGGAAATGGAGGATGCCATGAAACAAGCATACACATTTTTGTTTACTTATGTACATACATATCACATCGATAGATAAAACATCAAGGATGACATTCCTTTAAGGGGGAGAGGATTTTAATAGCCCTGTTTCCTCCGGTTTGTAAATATAACTATAACTGGACAAGAGACTATGGAAGACTAGATACGTGTGAATGTTTGATTTGATGCACCTTTTGTTATAAAAGGTAATGTATGCATTTTTTGTTATTAATAGAAAATGGTTAGTGTTGCATAACTGTTGAAAGGGTGGTTTGAAAAGATAGACCATGATGCTATGAGAGAGATGGCGAGGGGAACCAGAAATGGTTGAGATGACCCCCCACCAAACCAGTAACTTACTGGATTTAATGAATCAGACCCAGAATAGTCCTATGACACATAAATGAATTACCGGTCAGATTGGTAGCTGGAAGAGTCCTCCTCAAGAGTCAATGAGGATATGGGTAAGAGTACCCATCTGTAAGACTTCCATATCTAACCACGAGCTGGAGATTCAAACCCACACAACCTTGCTAAGGAAGGCAATAAAATATTTAATTCTTGGGAAGAAATGGAGAGACGAGATCTGCGAAGAGAGAAGAGTCGAAAGAACAATCTCGAGAAGATAAAAGATCACTTGCCGCTCTCTCGTTCAAGGAAGGGCTGGGAAATGAGCTCATTTTGAGCACAAGAAGTTGTTGCCAAGGTTTTGATTTTCAAGCTGATAAACGGGGCTAACGAGTGACTGTGGAGGTACTCGTGCAAACCTCCTTTCTTGGTACAGAGACAACCGGTTGCCAAGATCCCATGGGAGAAGGAGAGTAACCTCCTTCCCTCACTGTCACTGAGTAAGAAGAAAAAGTCTCTCTTAGAGCATCATGGTCTAGCTCGGGGGTGACTAGTGATAACTCTGTTTAGGAGTGGTTGTGCCTATGGTTGGGTGGAAATAGGCACCCCTTTAAATATTTTCTTCATGAACTCTGCGTTTTTGATAAGTACTTTCATACTATGTGTGTTGAAATTAAAATGATGAGTGAATATATTTATATGTTTATGACTGAGTTCTGTATTGAATGATTAAGGTAGAAATGTGTATTGCTTCTTTGCAAACTCATACGTTGAAGGGTCTTCTGTTTACTTCAATTGAGCAACTAGAGAGATATGGGATGTAAGCCTATAAGAGTGTCGGGTAAGGGTTTACTGGAATGCTTAAATCCTACTAACCTCTAGATTCTACCTTTGCGGGAATAATAAGTTCAAACCCAATGGAAGGAGGGCACCTCCTTCATAAATTTCACCCATATGACCAGGGGCTCATGCCCATGCCCTTAACCAATTCATGGATAAGAGATTAGTGTGTAGCCCCCGAGATTTTTTGAAGGACCCCTATGATCAAGGTATGGAAAACCAACACTAGGTCCCAAATGGAGCTAAGCCTTTTTGGCTTCGAAACTCTAGAGTGTTTCAACCTTACCATTTGTAAACTGATCGAAGGTAACTGATTGTTATGGTTACCCACGAGGTCGAATGATGCCTGTAGATTTCCCTAACTGTGGTAGAGAGACCTTCCCCACCATTAAACTGTGATCCTCTAATCAATTGTGAAGTAACGCAAGCCATAGATCTGAGGGTATTCGGGAGTTCCCTTGGCCGTTGGATCTACGCCAAGGTAGCTTTAGCGAAGTCCTACTTTGGGAGAATATGGATGTTAAAGAATCCAACTCCTCGAACGTCGAAGTTACGAAGTGATGTGAGCTGTGGATATGGGGAGTTTGTTAAAAACCCCTCTTATCTATTTGATTAACCAGTGGAAGGACCCGTGTATGGTACTTCGACGTAGTGTTTCTTCGGGAGAGTAGAGCGGTCATAATACCGAAACCTCCAAAGTCTGGAGTTGCAAAGTGATGAGGACCGTAGATCTCAGGACTCTTTGGGATCTCCCCTGACTGTTAGATCTAAGCCATGGTCAACTCGACATTGACCACTCCAGGAGCAAGGAGGAGGTCAGACCACGGATCTCCCGAACGTCGAAATTATCAGGTAACGAAGGCCGTAGATTCAATGGTTACATGGACACACCTTGACCATGAGATCGAAGAGCTTCGAAGGAGATCATTCTCGGGTGATGTGGCACACTAACATCACCCAGGGTGATGTGGAACAACATTTGATGTGCCATGTGGCACCTGGATCCAGACATTTCATAGACCCTACATGCCCATTAAAATGTGACACGTGTCACCTACTATAGGGGATACATGTCCTCTCTACCTTGCCATGTGTCATCACTGGATCTTATCTGTTTGGTCCATTTGGCAGGAGGAGTATTTGGGACTACAAGGGATTTGGGATGTAGGGTCGTGGATAAGTGGAAAGGCCTGAAATTCAGAACAATCCAGAGCCATGTGGAGAGATTCTGTACCCTTCAAAAGTTTGGGAATTCGGGACTCCATAGTACATGCGTGCATAAAGGAAAAGGGGCAATCCATGCCGAAGCATCTAACACCAAAATTCCATCTAGCTCATGCGTTATATGAAGACCATGACCTTTTTTTGGATTGGATGGTGGATGAACATTCCCCATGGATATAGGAACTTGGGAATGGTACTAATGAGCCAGGTGGCCCTCAACTAATAGCGCTCGAAGAACTTCGGGAGGCCATATATTGCAAGGAAGAGGTCGTATTAGAGCCAAATAACAGTCGTTAGAAAGATGCAGGTGAGTATAATAGTATGAAGATGTCGAAGAGGTGATTTGAGATGATTAGAGTATTAAAAAATTTGATTCCCCATCCCTAGAAAGGTTACTGAGGGGTCGGGTGTGTTACAAATCCTTCATAGGAGGGCCCAGGAAAATGAGAGTAGAGTAAAATGTTGGGAGTGTTAAATTTATGGGCTTGTTACAATATCCATTTACAACACATTTAATTTTTACTCCTACCTAAATCATATAAAGAATTCCATAAGTTATGGTGGGAAGTAATTTCTAGTAAAAATGTCTAATTACCTAAATATGAGGAATGTACTCCATATTTACTTCTACCTATATTTATGCAAAGAACTTCATGAATTATAGAGGAAAAATTTAACAAAGTCAAATACTATGTGGATGTATTATAACCACATTAATCTTTGGGTAGTTACAAGAGACGTGTCTTTTTGGATCAATCTATTATTACTATAAAAAGACACTTGAAAGACACAACAATAGACACATATTTTTTCTCTCTCACATGTGAGAAGTGATCTAAGGAAGAGGCCAAAGTTTCTAAGAAGTTGAAATTTTATGAGTTACGTAGTGATGTTATAGAGTTTACTAAAGTAATATCATATATCATTGGAAGTAATTACCACTTGTGGAAAAGTGTTCTTGTCTAATTTAACACTAGAAAATCAACATGGTTAACGATATGACATCGAGTATATGATGGATGTGTGTTGGTAGCCGTATGACATTAAGTATATGATGGATGTGTGTTGGTAGCCATATGACATTGAGTATATGATGGATTTGTGTTGGTCATAGTAGAAGACGTATCATTTGAAGGGTCATTGTATATAGTTTCACACAAGATAAATTGATCTCCTCTAAGAGATGCTTTTTGTTTTTCTTGTTTCTTATTCCGAGAAGGTCACAAGTAATAGCTATGAGAAGGAGGAATAATGACAGTCGCAGGAGGAAGAACTAGATGGAAATACCTTCCAACATGATATCAAGGAGGGAAATTTCTAGAAATGATCCTTAGAGACAAGAAGTCTCTAGGAAGAATGTACCTCCTAGGACCAGACCATGCCAAATAACAGAGACAGTTCTAGTGATCATGGATACATCCAACCAAGACCAAATGTATCATAACTATGGTGATAGATCCAAGTAGAGGAATTTGTAATACATCCATAGGGAGAAAATATTAAGTTACCACCAAAGAATGAGGAATAGCTACCTTCGGTGTCAAAGGGAGAAGAGACAGAGGAGGAGTCACCTCCAACTCTAGAGGGAGTGTTGATGTTTAAGGAAACATCATGAGACATTCTCCCTAGAGGGTCCTATGTGGACTAGTAGGGGGGAATGTAGACTTCATCCTGTCGTGCCTCAGATGGTGAGATGAAGGAACCAATACATTGGTTTCACAAGGAAACCTCGATATGTCTTGTGAGACATTGGTTCCATGAGGCAACCTCAATATGTCTTAGCCATTGGTTTCATGAGAAAACCTCTGTATGTAAAATATGGTCTAATATGACATTACCTTTCAAAGGAATACAATTGAGCCTATTGATCAAATTGGTCCCGTTGATCATGTAGCTCTAGCTAATGTTCCCAGAGATATTGCAATAGGTCAAAAGAGACCTGCATGGGCTTGTCAAAATCTGCAGGAGGTAGAAGGACATGTAACTCCTCGTGGTACCTTCCTAATGAGAAAGAGACCTCATATATATTTGTGCTATGCCACAGCTATGAGCCACATCATTCATTTTGAGCCTTCCTGTTATGAGGAGGAAACTAGTCATCCAATATGGAGAGATGTCATGATGGAGGAGTATCAGTCCATCATGAAGAATGATGTGTGGGATATTGTTTCAAGACCTGAGGGGAAGTATGTAGTGACTTCCAAATGGATCTATAAGATCAAACACATAGTTGACGGGAGCATTGAGAGGCACAACAATTATATTTTTTGCTAGAGGATTCTCTCATGTGGAGGGAATAGATTATGAGGAGACATTTTCTCCTATTGCTCAATACACTTCTATCTGGATGATTATTTCCTGTGAAACATCCATGGGTTGGAGAGTACATAAGATGGACGTGAAGAAAATATTTCTCAATGGAGAGATTGAGGAAGAATTATACATAGAGTAGATAGATGGTTTTGTGATACATGAGAAGGAGTCTCATGTGTGCATGTTGAAGAAGGCCATGTATGGACTGAAGCATGTACCTTGAGCTTGGTATGCGAGGATTTCTGAACACCAAATGAGTTTGGGATTCAAAAAAAGTGTTGTTGATCCAAACCTATACTAAAATACTATTAATAGTGAGTCCCTGATTTTGTTCCTCTACGTTGATAATTTATTCCTCATTGGTACAGAGAGCCTTATTGTCGAATGCAAGTATGCGTTGGCCTCTAAGTTTGAGATGAGGGACCTTGGTATGATGCACTACTTCTTGGGAATAGAGGTGTGTCAAAGAAATGATGAGATATTCCTGATTCAGGGGAAGTACATAGTTGATATATTGAAAAAGTTTGGGATGCTAAACTAGAAGCCCATGGCTACACCACTGGTGACGAATATGAAGAAACTAAGTGTGTATTCTTTTGATTTTGATAAAATTGATCTGACCTTGTATAGACAATTGATTGGACCATTGATGTATATGGTTAACACCAGACCATATATTTGTTATGAAGTGAGTACACTTATCCATTTTATGATTTGTCGAAGACATACACACTGGATTGTTTTGAAGCATGTGTTGAGATACATGTGAGACATAGTCGGACATGGTCTGGGATATACTTCCATTATTGAAATGAGATTGTAGGGATATACTGAATCTGATTGGGTAGGGAGTGAAATGGACAGGAATATCACCTCTGGGTGTTGCTTCACTTTGGGATCTGCCAAGGTTTCCTAGTGTAGCAGTAAACATACTTATGTGGCATTGGGCACTGCAGAAGAAGAGTACATTTCATTGAGTGTGGAAGTCCGTGAAGTAGTGTGGCTTTCCAATCTCCTTGCAAATTTGTTTGGACATGTGTTGGATTCCATTGTTATTCTAATGCATGGTGCGTAGGAAGGAATTATTGGTGTAGTAAATTCCTATAGATGAGAAAGTTGTTGATGTTCTTACCAAACCAAGATGAAGTTTGATTACTTCCATGAAAGAATTGGCGTGGAAAAGAATTCCTCCCTATTTGAGAGGGAGTGTTGATGTTTGCAGCTTCCCAAGACATTATCCAGATCGTACTCGTCTGTGACTGATTTGATTTGATTTGTGAGGACACTTATTCGAGAAGGGATAAGTGGGACACTTATCCTAGAAGGGATAAGTTGGTTTGGGCTTATCTGAGAAGGGATAAATGTGTTTATATGTGAGTACATTTGTTGTATTGCAGAATGGCCAAGGGGAACTTGAATAGAAAATATTTATACTAGGGAACCATAGTGTAGAATAGAAGCACACAGGGCTGCAAGGATCTAAAGGAGTTCAAGGAAAACCAACTACAACATAAATAAATAAATAAATAAGTGAATTTAAATAGAAATGCACTAGAGTGCATGAGGCATACAATGAAGTTAAAATGCATATGAATTAGTAGGCATGTTGACAATGAATGCTTGGTGCATATAGATGTGTAATTTGGCATATGTACATGCTTGGATATGCATATAACATGATTGTGATAGTCTATTATTATGAAATAATGATTGAGTATGACTAATGATGGATTATGTATTCAGGAAAAATGATATAGCAGGGTTAAGGATGTGGATTTTCCTATTGCTTATGATTCCCATCTAGGTGAAGACCCATGAGGGTAGCAGGAATGGTGATTAGAATGATGAAGGAGGCAGTCTGTGAACTTCTACAAATATTAGTTGGTCAGATAGCAACAAGTATGTTGATAACAACCAGTAAGGTATGGATTTAGTTTATGTTGATGCATACATGTTGAAGGGGATTGAGGTAAGAATTCCCTCAGTTAATTTTCAATATTTAAATCAATATGTAATGGCCAAAGGCCTAGAGAATGCAAATGTTGTGGATTCTATAATGTATTTAGATAAAATGTTAGTTTCATATTATGTTATGATTGTTTATGGGATCATAAATGGGTTAATTCAGGAGACATACTCCTATAACAATGAATATCCATAGAGCTAGTCATGTGCGAGACCATAATATGGTTGGATATGGAAAGGCTATAGCATTATGTAAGTGATCAATGGTATCTACTGTATATCTGATGTTTGGAATGCAACCTCTTTGCTGAAACTGAAGATCACTTAATAATCATGTTCTTGGTGTTGTGTTTGGGTTGAAAAGGAAGGTATCCAAATAGTCAGGCAAGTAGTAGGATGTGTGTGGATGATGTGTTGAGGCATTTGACAGACCTTCCAACTCATCGTGTTGGAATGCATGTCAGGGTTATGTGGTATTATGTAGCCAATGCATGGATGCATTATGTAGTTGTGGCCATGGATATTGGCACATCGATTTTTATTTTATTTCGTAATTATTTGTTGCATTATGAAAAGCCTGTGGTGCTGAAAATACATAATGATGGATAGATGCATTATATTTAATATGAGTACTAGCTGAAGGTGATTGGATTGTTGTTTGTTACAATTCCAAGATCAATTTTTGGAGCTATTAAAAATGTTATAGGTGATATTACATGCATTATTGAATGAAATGAGGTGAATGGATGTATATATTGGATAACATAGAAATGATTATGCTAACAGTTGAAATGATGTGAGTATTGCTAACTCATGAAGTTGAAAACACTGCAAGAACTGTTAGATATTACAACAAGCAAGTTGCAAGTGAGAATAGTTATATAATATGGAAAATCTCTGTTGAGGGGATAAAGTGATAAAAATATTTTTGGATAGAAGAAAGAAAATATTGGATGATAATACATGTGTCTGTAATGATGAATTAATTCCAATTGATAGTTGGATTAATAGAAGTGATTGAATTGTAGTTGTAAACAATTTTGAGCTCACTTTGTGAATTTGTTTTGAATCGTTGCCATGAATATATATATATATATATATATATATATATATATATAGCTTCTACATGAGATATTTACAATTTGTTTGGTTGAGGAATGTTGAAATTGCAGGAAGAAAGGGTATTGGATATGGCAGTGTTGTCAGCCCCTAAAGAATAACAATTCCTATTGTTGCAAGAGCCAAATTATTATGAGTAGAACCTCAGGTCTGGAAATTTTATTTTTCCTAAATAAAATAGTTTTGGGAATTATAATTTAATAATTACTGAAATTTTTTTTTGGCTGAATGTAAATTAAAGAATTGCAGGTAGGATGGTCTTGGATATTTCAGGGATGTAAATCCATATGGAAAATTGATATCTGCATCTATAGAAGAAAAATATTTTCAGAAAAAAATTCATGCATGGGAATTTTATTTTCTTGTATAAAATCTATTTCAGAAATTAATAATTACAAATTGTATGTTATGCTAATTGTTATAACCCTAAATTGCACCAGACATGCATACCTAGCATCAGGCCACCTAAATTGCTATCTTTTCCAAGCCATCACTGAACAAGCTCTTCAAAAAACCATTTCTTTGAAGGTGTACGCGCCCTGCACCACTGCCGCCCATGTACAGACGCTTGCCGACCCACTACAACCCACATACACTCATAGAATATCATGGAAAGTGGAAAAGTGCATAGGATACTGGTTTTCAAGCCATTACTTAATCATTTGACTGCCCATAGCCAGTCACTCCAACTGTTAATATCCCTTTTGGCCTATAAAATAAGGGGTTGAGGTCCCATTGCAAAGGGGAAGCACGAGAGTAAAGAAACTCTGCCCATTTTATAAATCCCCCTTTGCCCCAATTGCAAAGCCCTTGACATTTTCCTAAGAGAGAACTGAAGAGGAGAAGAAGACGTGGAAGCAGTTGGTGCATGGTGATGAGGATCCCAAGACCAAGTTTGAGGAGCAGTGTCGGTCTCATGTTGTAAGTGAATTTTTTGTGAGATTAATATAAAGAAGTACTTTTTCCGTCTCACCAAATGACGTCTTCAACTTATATGTTTTGTTTACATTTATTGTTTATGATGTCTAACCCACTAATCCATATGTAGAATTCATGCTTGTAGTTTCTTGTTTGTCTTTTGATGAATGTGGGTTAGCCTTGGGAGGACATTTGCAGTCAGGAAACAACCAAGCGCAAAGGGATGGATACTGGATGCGAAGTTTAAGGTAGGCCTACCAGATCCCTCTCTCTTGTCTTTTATGTATGATTGTGGGGTAATTTTGAGATAGTGATTAAAAGTAGGAGACTTTAGACGGTTATCTCTGCCTATACTTTATATCCTAGGTGAATTCCGTAGAGGGTTTTTCTTGCTATAGCAGAATTGGCGACTGTACTAGAGAAACCTCTAGGGTCTTTGGGGATATTTCTTTTTGGGTTGTTTGAATTGGTTTATTTACTATTTTCTGAGTTTTTGTAACTTCTATGTCTTTAAGGGATGTTGGTCTTCCATACCAGTACTCCCTGCCTGTGATGGACTGTTGTTTTTTCATTTTTTTTGAGGAGTTACAGAGGTGTACGCGGCCTGTAGTGGGCCTGCACACATGCATACACACCTTTCCCTTAGACAACCCAGATACATACACTGTCTGTTGAAGTGTCAGTAGTGTGCCCGTTGAGAAATTTTTTGTAAAAAGAAGAGGCAGTCATCCTCTTCCTTGTCAGGAATCACACTCCTTAGGGGTTTTCTTGATCTAGTACTGGTCTCTATTATAACAGTTTGTAGCCTAGGTCTGACTTCAGTTTAACTTTATTTTGACCAAATATTTCTTGTGTTTTCTTTAAATAGGGTTTTTAGACAAGTTGGTGAGTCTGCTTTGATTTGCCTGCTTGGTATTATCAATGAATCCCTGTGATCTACGATTAGGCCAGAAACCATTTCTTGGTCCTCTCTTGCTGTCATTTTCCCCTTTTTTTCTTTGGAAGAAAAGAAAAGAATTCATTTTCAAATTTCTTGTTTTGAAGCATAAAACAATAAAAAAAAATCTTTCATTTCTTTGTTTGGTAAAGTAGTTTAGGTTAAGTTGCTTCATTTACCAAGGAAAAGGAAATTTTTCTTAAGTTCTTTAATTGAATGCTTATGGACATTAAGTAGCTCTTAGTCAAGCAAAATCTTGTTTTGAGTTTTTCTTTTCAAAGATCTAAGAAAAGTAGTTACGAAAATTTTGGTGAAAGAGTTTCAATTGGAAAATCTTTATTTGTGAAGAAAGAAGTACTTTTGTTTCCATTATCATCTTATGCTCTTCTCTTTCGTCTCTTAAATAACATCACTGGTTTCACTTTCATTCCTTTTGACTTAAGGCAACCACTAAAATTAATTCCTAATCAAAATTTATTAGACTTTGTGTTTGAAAGGTTCATCAATTTAGTCTAGGATAGAGCCTTGATTTAGGATTGGAGAGGAAACTCTTCAAGGCTACAAAAACAAACATAAGAATATGATATAGGGAGTGCTTGAAATTCTAGTAATCATGAAATTTATCTGGGACCCCCCTCTAACACAGGGGTTAAACACGAGGTCGCGTGCAGAAAGGTAGCGGAGATAACCCCTCCAAAGCCGGACCAAGCATTGTGGGTAACGCATATATAGGGCTTATCTTGGGATTTTCTTGATCGCATTTTCCACGGAGCTTCATGGGTGTTGAATCCATTCAAGGTCCTCATTCGTCTTCCGGAACACTTGCTTTCGATACCCTTGATAGGTTTAGGTCTTGATACCCTGCTCATTGTGGTTGTTGGCACAAGGGTAGACCCAAGGTTCAGCTCCAAGAGCGCACCGACAAGCCCTAGCTATAGGCCCTTTTGGCATCACCTGCGAAGTAGATGCAGTCTCACCCGAAGTAGCTATGAGGGGGTTGCAGGACATAAATGTCTACAACTAGGGGAATATCAAGTGGATCTAATACAACAACAACGCAACATGCATCTATCACTTATCAAGCTATATCTACCCTGCACAGTTATAGATCCGATCTAATAAAACAATGAAAATAAAAATATAACAGTGACATAGATCAAAGCATCAACCAAGGTAAAGCATATAGTTCTTTTCTTCGTTCTCATCTCACAGATCTTCTTTCTTCTTCTCTCTTTCTCTCCCCTTCCTGCACACCCAGTTGCAGGACTTGAACTTCGCACATAGCTGAAGATCTTACAATACTAGAAGGCTCTCTCTCTCAGCACTTCCCTCTCAATAAAATAATATCTCACCACAAAAATAGAGCTAGATCGACAATAGTAACCTACCAAACCAGAATTACCAACCCAACCTAGGCCCTTTAGACCTCTATTTATACATTAAAATCATTCATCGATAGCCCTAGACTGAAACCTAGGTGCCAAAACCCTAGGTGTCTAAAACCCTAGGTCAACTTGACCCTCTTTTTTCGGGCTTCGCCATCCTATCTTTCCTTCCTTCTCGTGCGGTGCTAACTGTGGATTTTCCCACTTTCTGAGTTGTCATCGATCCTTCTTCCTTTCTTATCTATCATCCTCGATCTCCTCGTCCAACGGCTTGCATTTTCGTACTTCGCTCCATCTTTTCTTCTCTTTTGCTCACTTCGACTTAGTGACAATCACCGTGTCTTCCACGAAGTTCACTTTTAACATTTTCTTCCTTGTTCTTCACTTCCTTCCATAACCAAGAGCCAACAGTAGTCCACCCGACTGTCAACTGTACCTACCTGGTGACTGTTCATGCACTCGCAACCTAGTTGCCTTTATCTTAGTGACTTACACAGGTGATTGCGAGGGTATACCATGATACCTAGGGCAGACATTGAGCCACACTTTGCAGAGTATACCCGGAGGGTGCTTCCATATTCGAGTTTCACTTGCACCGGTAAGTTGCTCTAGTGTTGGTTGTTGTAACTATTCTTCCAACTAGCTAGTGATTTTCTTGTCTCATCTCATAGGAACTTTTTCTAGTGTGTGCTGGCTTTTTAAATGATTATATAAAGCCCTAGCATGTCTTTGATATTCTCACACATTGGAGGATCAGGAGCTCCGCTGGTCACCAAGGATTTTGGGCCTGCCACTGATTGATCTCGATTCACCCTCACCACCGCTAAGGAAAAAACTAGACCAACAAGGGTCTTTTGAGGTGAACGGGTTACAGGAAACTATGCCTGACTCATCTTCGAGAGGAGAACATTTGATTCTGGAGGAACCAATCATTTCTGACCTCGAAGAGAAAGCTCTTGGTCCATATAACCCTCCAATCACTGATCTATCGATGCCCATCATTGTACAGATTCAACTTTACGAGCGTCAGGTAGTGTCACAAGCAGCGATGGAAACAAATGTTGCTACTTCTTCAGCGAATACTCATATTCCCTCTACAACTATCACTACAGGGGGTGTTCTTCCTCCTAACCAACCGTCACCAGTCTAGACCACTATGGTATCGACTGCCTCTACCTCAAGAAATGATCTAATTCTGTCT
The DNA here is from genome assembly GCA_032191745.1 of Picea mariana. Classification (NCBI taxonomy): domain Eukaryota; kingdom Viridiplantae; phylum Streptophyta; class Pinopsida; order Pinales; family Pinaceae; genus Picea; species Picea mariana. Next base: position 128,556 of record JASDQU010680621.1, read on the forward strand.
ATGGCAATGATCACTGCTCCGTTCACCCACAGTGCGACAGGCCCTCCGTTCTCATATGGGATGCCTGGCTTTGGTATGAGCACTGTCGTTTCCCACTCCACTCTATAGATGTTAGGTCTCAGGTAAAGGAGCTCCAACACTCATCTACAAGGATACATGGGGGGAACTTCAGCTCCCTATAATGTTTTCCCTTACGGAGGGGGTCATATACCTCCTTCATCCCCTTTGCTCGACGGTGCTCACCAACACTCCATCAGGCTGAACATAAACTATAGTTCATTTGGAGAAGGTAGTCAAGTACTTCCTACTTATAGCATGCTGGTAGGTTCGACACAGTTCTCTTTGTTCAGTGTGTTTGGTAACAAGGCATTCTCATCAGCCGCAATCTCCACCAGCGGCAACCCCAGTTATGGACAACAAAATCCTATGCAGGGTACTATTCCTGCACAGGGGAGAAACTTAGGAGTTCCTTCCTCACAAGGACCTTGGAATCCATGGTAGGTATCAGTTCCCTTATCAGGGATGTCGACCGAGGAAAACCCCTTCCATAGACAATGGAACCCTGGGTAAGGCTCAACATCTATGCCCGTTGAATCTACAGGGGGCAACCCTTCCCAAAATCCTTGGAATGCGACACAAACCCATCCCTTTACATCCTATTATGGGAGTCAGCTGATGACGTCTCAACAAGTGAAAAATCTGTATGCTGGTCACGACCATGATTATTGCTAGAACCCTGGACAACAACCTAAATTTTCCTAGAAACCTGGTGCGAACCAAACTCCAGGCTCCTCTTTCCCTAGTATAATCAACAACCCAAATTACCATTTCTGGCAACACTGCACTTGCCAGAATTGACAAGGTTATTAAATGACCCCATCTGTCATGATTTGTGTTGGCCTCCGATGCTAACCAAGTTTCCTTTGGACATCCCAAAGTTCAAGGCCAAGCCTAACAAAGATCCAAGTGATCATGTGACTACCTTCCATTTATGGTGCTTGTCCAATTCTTTGAGAGATGACTCCGTCTAGTTGCATTTGTTTCAATGCACTCTCATCGAGAGTACAGTGAAATGGTACATCGAGCTCGATTTCTCAAGATACTCTTCCTTCGGTGAATCGAAAATGAACTTTTTAAACTATTTCTAATTACCTGTTAGATACGATGCTGAAATCGAATTGCTGGCCAAATTTGAGTAGAAAAAAATAGACCATATCTTAGATCACATCCAAGAATGGAGATGCCGGAAGATTTTGATAAGAGTTCCAGTCCCACCATCATTCCTACTTGAGTGGTTCATTAAGTCTTTAGTACCCCAGTTATCTAAAGACATCGCAACCTCAGAGGTCTTTTTAGAGGAAGAAGCGATAATGAGAGCACAATAGCTAGAACTGATTTACTCTCAGTTTGGTTTACTTTACGAAGTTTTACCAGATGCACCACAGTCAATACTTGACAAGACCAGACAGGGATCTGGACCACATGCGGATGGTATTGTAGGTTCAACGCAAATGAAGCCCATTGATCAGTTGTTGAATCAATTGCAACAATTGTAAATACAACAGACATCGACTAGTCAGACCATTGGTTTGGCTGCTCCCCCTACTCAAATGTCATATGTACACAATGTGCAATTGACTAACCCGAAGGCCACCCAATAGATTGATGGAAAGAAGAAACAATGAAAGAAGGGTAAGGGGGAGAAGAAACCTACCAATAATGCTGGTGAGGGAAACAATGAAAAGAAGAAGTTGAAGTATCCATGTAATATTTGCAAGGAAGACCATTCGACTCACCAGTTCCCTTGGCTTGCGGAGGCCCAGAAGTTATTGGCACAACAACAGCCTCCCATGTTAATGAATCTATTTCCGCATGGAAAAAAATTATCTCAAGCCTCTTCAAGTGTGGAAGGGGATGGTCAGGGACCCCCTTTGTCTTCAAGTAATCCTTTGTCCACGAATGTGTACATGATGAAAGGTAGCGTTGACATAACGACTAGGAAACATGACTACAGAATGCCAAACACCTATGAGAAGGGTAAAGAAGATGAAAACCCATCTCTTCCTCTCCATATTGAGAAAACATTGGGTGAAACAATGACACACATCCCCAAAGGGGCGTTCAAGAAATCTTCCCACAACCCAAACACAAGGGCCGCCCAGAACTACTCTGTGGTGGGGGATTTGTCGCAAACCCCTTATGCAATGTCGACTTTGGAAGTCCTCCAGAGCTTCACTTCCTAGAGAAAGGCTCTATTAGTTTCCTTAGGATCTGTTGAGACATGTAATCTGGGAACGATCATGCTTGATATGACCAACTTAAAACCTCATCTTCCCTACCATGTAGCATTTCAGATAGTAGTGGCTTACACCACGAAAACTTTTACTCGGAACATTTTCTGCATAGTGGTTGATGAGGGTGCCTCAACATGCGTGTTGTATTTGGCATGTTGGAAGGCCATTGGCCAACTAGTTTTTCCTTCGTCACCTACTCTTCTCACCCCTTTCGACGGTCATTCATTCTAAACACATGGAATCATCCCCTCTTTTCCCATGCAGTTAGGAAGGAAGACCTTGTGCGTTAAAGTTGAAGTGGTCGATGCATCTCTTGACTATAATCTCTTGTTCGGAAGGAGTTGGACCTATGATATGCAGGCAGTGGTCGTGATAGTTATCCAGGTCTTGTTGTTTCTACATGAGGGATGGATCTTGACCATTGATCAATTATCCTTCTCTCATCCTGACCCTTCATCGGGGGTATCCATAGTCCCGATGATTGATAACCCTCAGTCCAACATTATCAATGTAGGGGTTGGTTTGTGCCCACCTTTGATGGTTACCTTCAATTACCTACCTCCGACAAACAATGTCCATTTCATTTCAGTTGTTCCTGACCAACCTAGGGCCAAAATATTTCAAATCTTGTCATTTTGCATGACTTACTTTAACGATCCATGGACTCTTCCTTCCCCATCATCCATGATGGAAGGGACAGGGCACCATGGCATGGCCATGCCTTTTTCCATGGCAGAAATTGTGTACTCTATAGTTCAGCAAGCTTCCACCAACCCCGATTTGAGTCCCACACAAAATTTGGATCCGGTTCTCGAGCTTACATGGGCTCAGGGTTCCCTCATCGATACTGATTCTTTAGACTTAGTATTTCCCTTAGACAAGGTGATTATTGGGGTAATGACTAGTCTAGACAGACCCTGGGATGATCTTCATCACATATCTTACTTCCTCCCATTGTTAAGAAGAATTTAAACAGGTGAATTCACTCTGACTATGACTGGAGATAAGGCTTGTCCTATCAACCTTTTGTCTACACACACTCTTTACACTGAAGGAAATATGGAAACCATTTCTCAAACGATACCTATCGATATCTCCAGAATCCTTGGTGTTGTGGAGAATATCTTCGTCGGAGCAGAATGCTCCCCTGAGGAGATTCAAATCTACACAAATTTATTTAAATAATTCCACGACGTGTTTTCCTAGTCTTACGAGGAAATGCCAGGCACAGATCCAAGAATCATCAAACATGAAATCAGGACATATCTTGATGCTAAGCCGGTCTGCCAGAAGCTTTGTCCAGTCAATCCTAGGAAAGCAACAACTATTAAGGTCGTAGTAGAGAAACTACTCCAAGCTGGTTTCATCTACCCCATCCAATTGACTCAATCGGTGTCAAATCCCATTCCAGTCAACAAAAAATAGGGTACTATTCACTTATGTACGAACTTTTGTGATTTGAACAAGGCCTGTACAAAGGATAGTTTCCCCACACCATTTATTGACCAGATAGTTGATGAATGCATAGGTTGCGAGGCCTTTTCTTTCATGGATGGTTTTTCAAGATACAATCAGACACAGATCAAGCCCGAAGACCAACACAAAACTGTGTTAATTTGTCCATGGGGTACATTCGCTTATCAGAAGATGATGTTTGGTCTGAAAAATGATGTAGCTACGTTTCAATGGGCCATGTATTTTTATTTCCATGACCTCAAACACATAGTCAAGGCTTATCTCGATGATTTAATGTCATGATCTCGCAAGAGAGATAATCATCTTGCACACCTCCAACTTATCTTTGAGCGATGTCGCTACTACCGAATCCGCTTGAATCCAAAAAAAATGCAGTTTTTGCGTCACATCGGGTCGTCTGCTTGGTTTCATAGTTTCGACAATAGGGATCATGGTCAATCCTCTAAAGGTTGAAGCGATAGTTCAATTTCCTCCCCTATGCACAATCCCTCATCTTCAGAGTTTACGGGGAAAAGAAAACTTTTTATGGCGTTTCATCACAAACTATGACAAGATCACAAAGGGTTTCATGAGTTTATTGAAGAAGGACGTTCATTTCCATTGGAACGAATCCACTTAGTTCTCTTTTGAAGCATTGAAATGCACCCTCATGTCTACCCCTCTGCTTCGGCCACCCAATTATAATAAATATTTATTATTGTACTTGGCTGCTGCGGAGTCAACCATCGGTATGGTCTTGGTTCAGGAGGATGATTTTCTCTTAGAACATGTGATTTATTACCTGACCTGAGGCTTGGTTGGACCGAAACTCAATTATTCCCACATTGAAAAACTTGTGTTGGTAACAGTTCATGCTGTCCAATGGTTCTGTAATTACATCTTGTTTCATAAGACCACCATCATTGCCGTTGTGAATCCATTCCAATATGTGTTGAGATGACATGTGATCGGTGGAAAGATTAATAGATGGATAGTTATCCTCTAGGAATTCGAATTGGATTTTATTTCGGTGAAGTCTAAGAAGTCATTGGTCTTTGCGGAACGCATCTCGAAACTTTTGGTCGAATCAGGAGATGTTATCCCTGAGGAGTTGCCTATCAAAGGAGACATGTTTTTGATCATGTCTTCAGACCCCTAGTACATAGATATAATAGTCTATCTCCAGACTTTGGATTTGCCTACCTTTGCTTCTCGTGATGAGCGTAACCGTATATGATATCAAGCCAAAAACTATCTCATACTCAAGGAAACTCTGTATCGTCGAGGTGTATATTGCATCCTTCGTCAATGTCTCACCCA
>JASDQU010680622.1:25980-36645 GCA_032191745.1 Picea mariana
GTGGAATTGGTGACGTGGAGCCATGTGTCACATTGATTCGTGAATCTCATAGACCTTATGTGCCAAATGGGCCTTGAAAATTGTCACTAGTTTAATGGGCCACATATCATATTTTTGTTCTGTGACATGTCTCCCTCTTGGATCATTTCTCTCGACTACTTGAAAAAATGATTAAGAAAGGTCCCGAAGGGATCTTAGATCGATGGTCTATGTCATTTTACCATTTTGACCTTCAGGGATTTTGGTTGATTCAAATTTCTTCACACCTGGAGGGTCAACACCGGATGACCACGATCAACGATTGGGATTTCAACTAATCTACCTATCATATTGGACAATGGGCGGGATTTCACGATTTCATGCCTCTTCCTTATCTCCAATAATCAATGAAGTGGCGACGTTCTGGAGTCCCAAAAATTTATAAAGTTTTGTTGGACATTGATCGACGACTGAAGATCGATCAGTTCAATCTGATGGTCAAGGATTTCTTCTGGACATGATTGCCGACCTTTTGGCAGCCACACATGATTTTGATTGTTTTTTCATGATTAAAAGGAACTGCATTTTTTTGTAGCTTCCATCACCCCATTTTTGTAAATATTTTAAAGGCTATCGAAGTGATTGATGGACAGAATCCTTGGTCACTAAATTCTTATTGTTTGTGTTTTCATTTTTGTTTTATGTTTAATTCATGACTGTAAGAATGAATTAAACATAAAAACCTAGCGTGGTGTTATCATTTTCTGTGCCTTAGAGTGCATCTATGTAAAGGTCACCGTACTTATATCAAATCCAAATCTAATGTTTGAATGACCTATTTTTGATGTTTTGGGTTTCAATATGGTTTAATATGGTTTGATAGTTTGTGATTCGATTTGTGAAGAGCCTTGATATTTGTTTGACAGTCTTGTCACGAATTCAATGGTCGTACCAACAGTCATGAAAATGAATACACACCTGCTATACTCGCATCCTCACCTCACTTTGCTGGTTTAACGTATTAATGAGCCATTCATTAGTTGCATTGGGTTTCAATACTTTGTATGTTTAGTTCTCATCACAGGATATGGTAAGGATTGCGCTCAAACCCCTGGTTTTCACTCCCACTATTCAAGTTATGATAATACATAGATTATGTTATTTTCATATCTCCACTCTCCATTCGGGTTGTTCCTACTGCTCACACGATTTGAACCTAAGACTATCCAGCGTAAACCCTGTTGAATTTTGGTTGCATTTTTCATGGTGCCTGTCATTCGCCTGGAGCCAAATGGATGTTAGGATTTACTTTCTCACGACGATGCAATTGAGGATCTTAAAATCCATGTGACGCAACCGCATACCCCGCAGGGTCCCTGCGCCAACCTCCCGGTCTTTAAGGATCGTTCAAATTCCCAAATTCGTGAGCCAAAATGGCTCCTTCGATTCCCACTGTGGAATCTCTGATAAAAACCCAATCCACAGGTCCTACCCTTTTCCCACATGGCCTTTTTCACTTAACCGTGAGCTTTCCTGACTTAATTTTGGGTTTCGTGATCCCCAACGTCAAGAGTTCCTGTCCTCATGGACTCCCAAACTCCGATTTGCCGATGCGCTCCTTTCGGCCTTAGCCCCTCCTGGCTATGCCCCCTAGTCCATATGACTAGTCCTCGTAAGACCGCAGTCTTATCTCCTTTCGGGGTTTTGGCTTCAAAATCCCGATGCGCCCTAACTTCAATTAGCCCTCCAGGCTAAGCTCGTGGTCCACATGACCTTCCCCTATATGACCGTAGTCATACTTCGTATCGGGGTTTTGGACTTTTCAATGCCAAAATGCATTTGCTCTCGGGACTGTCGATCTCTCGAATTCCGATTCTCTGCTATTCTGACAATTGGCCCCTCAAATGGCACTTCCCTCTTCTCCGATATGCTGACAGCTGGCCCCCAATAGCACTTTCCTCCTTTTGGGGTTTCTAAGTTCGAAGTTCCAAAATGTATGGAATTCTTGTCCACGGAATCCCCGATATGTCGATGGACTCTCCTGATCTTGCCACGTGTTCCCCAATCGATGGACAACTCAGGCTTGTATCGGGGTTTTCACTGTGAAATTACTCGATCTCCTGTCCATGGGAATTTCGATATCCCGATTAGCTGCTCTCGTCGGGACTTTCACCTCGGCTTTCCACGAAGGCTTTGATCATTGCCACACACCCCAGTAGATGGACGGTCCTGATCGCCTCTCACGATTTCACGACTTCTGATGCTCCGGAAGTCTTGCCCTCAGGATTCGCAAAACGTCGAACCCTGATGCGCCGATTTGACTTTTCTATCGGGACTTTCCTCGATAGTTCAGATCTACGCCACGCGTCCCCACAAACGGACAGCTCAAATTCACTCTCGCTATTTCGAGACTTGAAATGTCCCAACTTTCTCGACCTTGAGAACTCCGATATCCCGATAAGTCAATCCTTTCGGGACTTTCACCCTCCTGTTCATGAAGCTTTAACCCCCGTGTAACTCTCGACAGATCGGGCGACTGTCGGGTTCTTCACTCTAGATCTGATGGTTCATATCCATCCTTCTTGTGCACTTACTCCAGAGGCTAAACTCTGCGCGCCTTCACCCGATCCAACGGCTGACGGGTATCTGAGTGAGATCTGACGACTGTCGATCTCCTCTTCTGTGCACTTCTCCTGCTCCTTCCTGGATGTAGAAACCAATGGTCTAGATCTCTTTTCTCCAACCGATCTGATAGCTGCTGTGCTCCCTCCTGAGCTTGTGCACTTTCTTCCTGCACTTGGAAGAATTCCAAGTTCTTGAAAGGCCTCGACCTTTGCTCTATTTCCTTCTGCGAGCTCTCGACTTTAAGCCTCGTCTACGTTCTCCACGATGCTGTTCCTCCTGAGATTGGAGAACTCTAAACTCTCCAAAGAGTTCTTCGACCTCTGCATTCCTTGCAGCTATAGATTCGTGCACTTAAGTCACTACTCCTCCTGAGCTTATCCTTTAATCCCAAAGGGATTCTTTGACTTCTGCGCCTCTGCAGAGTCTTCACGCACACACAGTGCTTTCTCTCCTGAGCTTCTCAAACGCTCAGACCCCTAAGGGAATAAAACCTTCTTTCTTCTCCCACAGATGGAGAATACTTGGATGCCCTCCTGGCTATTCTTCTACTCAAGCAACTTCTTGTTGAGTCTGCAGGGTGTTCAACAACCCTGTGAAGATCCTTCAGTGGATTCTTATTTCAACTCCATAACTCAAAGAGTTCTCTTCTCTTCTCTGTGCCTATCTGCACCCTGTCTCAATGTCCACCTGGCAGAGTATATTTTCACAGAACGTCCAGCAGTATTGTCCTCTGTGCACTCCTTGCACCTGCTCAATGCCCACCTGGCAGATCTCTCAGAATCCTCAATGATTTTGGTTCTCCTTAAACTCACAGTAGAATTCTATCTTTGTGCACTCCTTGCACTGGCTCGATGCCCACTTGGCAGAGCTTCACAGAACTCCTCAGAGGTTTTGTATGCAACCGTTTTTTCTCCCATAGCCTTGCCTCCAAGGTGTTCATCAACCTTGAGGTTCTCACAGAGTTGTTGATTCTAGTTCCTGTGCCACAACACGTCCTTGTCTGAACTCGCAGAATTCAGAAGTGCAACCTCTGTGCACAGCTATCAGAACCACAACGTTCTGTCACACCCTCCTGGTATGAAGCCTCAAAGACCTTCACCTGAAATTAGACACACTCTTGCAAATGAAAACCTACAGTATACATCTACAACACATATGAACACTCACAGAGATTCATTCAACACAGAATCCATGCAGGAAAAACTGCTTCTATTTATATTAAAATGGAAAATGCCTGTTTTTACAAGGGTGTTCTCGAGCTCTCTCTAGCTCTTCTCTTACAACTACTACCACTCTCACAAAATGAGATACAAAATCTCTTTTACCTGAGGGGGCTCTTCGAGCTCTTCCCTCCAACCTACCTACCCTATTCAATTACATTGAATGGGCTGTCTAGTCCGCTATCCGGATCTAGATCTCAACCTTACAAACATTAAAGGCCTATCTATTCTACGCCTACACAAAGGCATGGCTTCACAGCTCAACATCCTAAGCAATTAAATTACATTCAATTCTAAATCAAAATGAGGACGACGCCTCTCTTTAGCATTGAATGCATGTGCTCGATGTGGCTGGCTGGCTGGATGGCTGATGTGGAGTGATGCTCCTGCATCATACTCCTCAGCTACAAAATCATGAGCTCCTACTCATGAGCTTCCCATCTCAGCTGTTGAAATCCTCCTGGATCCCAAATCATCCTCTGGAGCTGTTCATCTGCTCCATCTTCCTGCCGCTGCTGCTTCCTTCATACTGCTCAGCCTCTCCTTGCTGACAATTTATGCTGACTAGATCATCAGCTCTCTGATCACGTCGATCACTTCATCCAGCTACTCCAATGGCTGGTCATGTTCATGCAGTCTCCTTAGCTGCAAAATTTTTCGGCACATGAGCAGATCATTGTGATCTCCCATGCTTTCTTCATCAGCTTCCAACTTCACCTGTTGGATGTGCACGCCCTGCACTTTCACCCTTCTCTCCAAGGCTTCGAATTGTTCATACAGATCAGCCAAACTAATGTTGTCTACTTCTTCTTCTTCTGCAAACTCCCATGTTGCAGTCTTTTCAGCTTCCTGGCTAAAAATATTGAGCCATTCCTCGGAATTATCATCATCCTCTTTTGCTTTCTCCGATGTTAGCTTCAGTGCTATAGCTTCCTCAGATTCTTGGCTAAATATGTTGAGCCATTCCTCAGAATTCTCATTTTCCTCTCCGTCTGCTTCTTGGGCAGTTTCAAATATTCGCTCCAATTTTTCTTCCCTGATAGTCACAACTGAATGTTCTTCTGTTGTTGGTGCTTCATCTGCAACACAGACTTCTGCCTCCTTTGAGCTAAGTGGTAGGTGTATTTCAATTCCCCCAATCATTAGAAGGTCCTTTAGATCCTCCTCTTCTGTCAGCTGCATCTGCTGATCTAAATCCATCCCTGAGCTCACCTGCTCTGTCAGCTCTTCTGGCTGATTCCAACTCATCTGCTCATCCCTGCCCACCTGGCAATATGGGATCTGTTTGCTGCCCTCCTGGTAGACTATGAGATCAACTGATCCCATCTTCATCAGCACTCCTTGCCGAATTGACCTCACCTCTGAGTCCATGAGACTTTCATATAGGCTCGAATTCTCATCTCTGCCCACCTGGCAATATGGGATGCTTCCACTACCCTCTTGGCAGTCTTCAAGATCCCGCAGTGACCTCATATCATTGCCCAGCTGGCAATGTAAAATTCCTTGGCTGTCCTCCTGACAGTCTGTGATATCTTCAGCTGATCTCAACTCTTTTCCCTCCTGGCAAACTGGAATTTCTTCTCTTCCCTCATGGCAGTTCTTGAGATCTTCAGCCAATCCCATTTTATCCTCTTCATCGAGAGTTCTCCCAGTCTCTGGTTCACATACCTGAACCATATCCTTAGGTCCGTCGAGGTTTTCAACATACCTCAACCACCCTCTTAATAGCCTCTGCTGTCTTCTAACCATCAGCTCCTTGACTGGCCAATTTATCTTTGGCTTCCTCATGGGCCATTCATATACCCATCTCGACTTGGCTTTCTGCTGCATCCGCAATGCAAGCTTTTATATTTTTCTCTCTATATCAGTGAGCTATTCATCTATATCTTCTTGGCTCCATAGCTCTGAGTTTTTCCTTCCAGCATATCTATGGCCTTCAGTAGTCATGTTGTTGTCTCTGTCTACTGTCCTAGCAAACTTGTTGCTGTCACTCTGCATCTCGAGTGTTTTCATATTACTCCTACAGTCCTCCTGACTGTCGATGGACTGTTGCCTACCTACGAACAATCCTTACAAAGTCTCTAGCGCTCTGTCTTCTTCCTTTGCCTTCTCGTTTCACTTGAAATATATAGATGAAATCCCCGCTCTGATACCACTTTACGTGTATCAAAGTGCTCTTTACCTCTTATGCCTCTCTTGCCTGAAATATACAGACAAGAATCAGGCTCTGATACCACAATTGACGTAGCCGCATACCCCGCAGGGTCCCTGCGCCGACCTCCCGGTCTTTAAGGATTGTTTAAATTCCCAAATTCGTGAGCTGAAGCGGCTCCTTCGATTCCCACTATGGAATCTCTGATAAAAACCTGATCCACGGGTCCTGCCCTTTTCCCACACGGTCTTTTGCACTTAACCGTGAGCTTTCTCGACTTAATTTCGGGTTTCGGGGTTTCGTGATCCCCGACGTCAAGAGTTCCTGTCCTCGTGGACTCCCGAACTCTGATTTGCCGATGCGCTCCTTTCAGCCTTAGCCCCTCCTGGCTATGCCCCCTAGTCCATATGACTAGTCCTCGTAAGATCGCAGTCTTATCTCCTTTCGGGGTTTTGGCTTCAAAATCTCGATGTGCCCTAACTTCAATTAGCCCTCTGGGCTAAGCTCGTGGTCCACGTGACCTTCCCCTATATGACCGCAGTCATACCTCATATCGGGGTTTCAAAATTTTCAATGCCGAAATTCATTTGATCTCAGGACTGCCGATCTCTTGAATCCCGATTCTCCACTATGCTGACAACTGACCCCTTAAACGACACTTCCCTATTCTCCGATATGCTGACAGCTGGCCCCCAATAGCACTTTCTTCCTTTTGGGGTTTCGAACTTCGAAGTTCCGAAATGTATGGACTTCTTGTCCACGGAATCCCTGATATGCCGATGGACTCTCCTGATCTCGCCACGTGTTCCCCAATCGATGGATGGCTCAGGCTTGTATCGGGGTTTTCACTGTGAACTTACCCGATCTCCTGTCCATGAGAATTCCGATATCCCGATTGTCGATATCCCGATTAGCTGCTCTCGTTGGGACTTTCACCTCGGCTTTCCACGAAGGCTTCGATCACTACCACGCGCCCTAGTAGATGGATGGTCCTCATCACCTCTCGCGATTTCGTGACTTCTGATGCTCCGAAAGTCTTTCCCTCAGGATTCATGAAACGTCGAACCCTGATGCACCGATTTGACTTTTCTATCGAGACTTTCCCCGATAGTCCGGATCTCCGCCACGCGTCCCCACAAATGGACGGCTCAGATTCACTCTCGCTATTTCGAGACTTGAAATGTCTCGACTTTATCGACCTCGAGAACTCCGATATCCCGATAAGTCAATCCTTTCGGGACTTTCACCCTCCTGTTCACGAAGCTTTAACCCCCTTGTAACTCTCGACAGATCGGACGACTGTCAGGTTCTTCACTCTAGATCTGACGGTTCAAATCCGTCCTTCTTGTGCACTTACTCTAGAGGCTAAACTCTGCGCGCCTTCACTCGATCCAACAACTGACGGGTATCTGAGTGAGATCCGACGACTGGTGATCTCCTCTTCTGTGTGCTTCTCCTGCTCTTTCCTGGACGTAGAAACCAACAGTCCAGATCTCTTTTCTCCAACCGATATGACAACTGCTGTGCTCTCTCTTGAGCTTGCGCACTTTTTTTCTGCACTTGGAAGAATTCCAAGTTCCTCAAAGGCCTCGACCTTTGCTCTGTTTCCTTCTGCGAACTCTCGACTTTAAGCCTAGCCTGCATTCTCCACGACACTGTTCCTCCTGAGCTTGGAGAACTCTGAACTCTCCAAAGAGTTCTTCGACCTCTGCGTTCCTTGCAACTATAGCTCCGTGCACTGAAGGCACTACTCCTCCTGAGCTTATCCTTGAATCCCAAAAGGATTCTTTGACTTCTGCGCCTCTGCAGAGTATTCACGCACACACAGTGTTGTCTCTCCTGAGCTTCTCAAACGCTCAGACCCCTAAGGGAATAAAAAATTATTTCTTCTCCCACATATGGAGAATACTTGGATGCCCTCCTGGCTATCCTTCTACTCAAGCAACTTCTTGCTGAGTCTGCAGGGTGTTTAGCAACCCTGTGAAGATCCTTCAGTGGATTCTTCTTTCAACTCCAGAACTCAAAGAGTTCTCTTCTCTTCTCTGTGCCTATCTACACTCTGTCTCAACGTCCACCTGACAGAGTATCTTTTCACAGAATGTCCAACAGTTATGTCCTCTGTGCACTCCTTGCACCTGCTCAATGCCCACCTGACAGAGCTCTCAGAATCCTCAGTGATTCTGGTTCTCCTTGAACTCACAGCAGAATTCTATCTTTGCGCACTCCTTGCACTGGCTCGATGCCCACTTGGCAGAGCTTCACAGAACTCCTCAGAGGTTCTGTCTGCAACTGTGTTTTCTCCCACAACTTTGCCTCCAAGGTGTTCAACAACCTTGAGGTTCTCACGGAGTTGTTGATTCTAGTTCCTGTGCCGCAACACGTCCTTGTCTGAACCCGCAGAATTCATAAGTGCAACCTCTGTGCACGACTATCAGAACCCGCAACGTTCTGTCACACCCTCCTGGTATGAAGCCTCAAAGACCTTCACCTGAAATCAGACACACTCCTGCAAATGCAAACCTACAGTATACATCTACAACACATATGAACACTCACAGACATTCATTCAACACAGAATCCATGCAGGAAAAACTGCTTCTGTTTATATTAAAATGGCAAATGCCTGTTTTTACAAAGGTGTTCTCGAGCTCTCTCTGGCTTTTCTCTTACAACTACTACCACTCTCACAAAATGAGATACAAAATCTCTTTTACCTGAGGGGGATCTTCGAGCGCTTCCCTCCAACCTACCTACCCTATTCAATTACATTGAATGGGTTGTCTAGTCCGCTATCCGGATCTAGATCTCAGCCTTACAAACATTAAAGCCATATCTATTCTATGCCTGCACAAAGGCACGACTTCACAGCTCAACAACCTAAGCAATTAAATTACATTCAATTCTAAATCAAAATGAGGATGACGCCTCTCTTCAGCATTGAATGCATGCGCTCTACGTGGCTGGCTGGCTGATGTGGAGTGATGCTCCTGCATCACCACGGCTGGGATATTTTCCTTAAAATATTTGAAGGTTGTAACATTTAGGTGGCGAAGGCTTTCGTGCATACCTTCGATGGCTGCAGAGAAAAAATTGAGGACACACAGTTAGAGTTGACCAAGGGGTTTGTGAGAGAAGCAATAGGGCTTCCATTGAAGGGTGAAAAATGTTTCAAAAACGACTGAATTGAAGGAGTCTCGTGGAGCCTCTTTATGACATCTCGAAAGATCAACTGTTGTGGAAAAAGTATTTCTATCTCCGTGGTTAAACCTAGGTGGCATAGCTTGTTTTTTATTCTCAAGAAATTCTTGACATGCGAGGGTCAATACGGATTAGTCTTCCTCTACCATATTTGTTTACTCATGCATTTCATTGGTTACGAATAAATATGCCATTTTACTTGCTAAGAAGTCTCTATAAAATGTCCAAAAGATATAAAAGACAGAGTCTTGATTCAAGCATGTTCCATCACAGGTTGGTTAATATTTTGTTGATGCATCACTTTCCAACCGTAGGTGACTGTTGGGAGAACTTTTTGATAAGAAATGGTTTTTCTTAGAATGTTCCTACAGTAAACCCTAACTTAGACGAGCCACCGATTAAACACCAGTTCAGTATTTCAATCGATAAACCAGACTTTACCAACATAAACTCTCTAGATGCAGGGACGCCGAGTAAGTCCTCACCTAGAGGATTTTCTAAGAAAGAGATTATTGAATTGAAGGTAATTTCCCCCATTATACCTGAAATTAATGCTAGATTGAATGTTATTATTAAACCAGATGTTGAGAAACCTCGCAAAGGATAAAAAAAGAAATGCATAGGCTTAGGGTTTAAGAACAAAAGGGCATGTCGCAAAATTTCAAGGAAGCTAAGGAATCGATCCCACACTTATCTGAGCTCGATTGGTTCGATCAAAATCGATGAGTGTTCAGGTCCTGAGATCGAAGATTTTCTAGTTTTAGAAGACCCAGGATTTTAGGGTTACAAGAAGAAAGTTATCGTTCCTACTAAACCTTATGATTTTGTGACAAATTTGCCACCATGCCTCAAAGGTAAATAGGGGTTCTCCGATATTAGGCCTGATCAAAAGCAACTAACAGGTAAAATTGATACACCCCTATTTGATTGTGCACTTCATCAACCTTCCATCTCGCCTATACAGTGTGATGTCTGTTTCCATTGGATCAAGCGGTATTACACCGATATCCTTGCCCTTCAGGCATGAATTAAGTTGCTTACTGCTCAGAATGATTTGTTGGGAAAGAAAATCATGACCTCAAGGCGCATGCCGAGAGGAAAGCTAAACGTATTAAGATACCAGGAAACATCGTCATCAAGAATGCAACCAGCATCAAGGTGATAATAAATTTTGAACTACCAGACCCCTCTTTGGTTAACATTTAATGGTAAAACAAATTTTCCATTTCTGTTGTCTAATTCAAAATAATTCGATTTGGAATTTGATTATGTTTGCTAAACTAAGACTGGCTACAAAATCTTCAATTCTGTAGCCAAGTCTCTTTTTAAATAAAAATTAGAAATTAGTTATGAGTAATTTTCTAACTTAATAAATTTGTTTTGTTTTTCCAGAAATAGTAGATCCCGTTGTTGATCATCTGGAGGAAACATATTCGATTATGCATCTGAATGATCAGTAGTTTCTTTTTCTGTTTGTTTTGTAAAAACTTT
>JASDQU010680623.1:3861-15255 GCA_032191745.1 Picea mariana
GATTCTCTCAACCTACAATTGAGATAAAAATGGCAAATTGGTGTGAGGTGGTTTCTCACATGAAAACCAATTTCCATAATTAATAAATGAATAATATGTGAGACACATTTTTTCTCACAAATATTAATCATTTAATTACAAGTGAATAATAATAATGCACGAGTTATTAAAGCTCATAAAAAGCATGAGCACTTCATAAAAGCATTAATCAAACTAATATGAAAAATGCATGAAGTATTTTTCCCATAAATGCATAATTAAATGCGTGAGAAATAAAACTCAAGAAAGCATCATTTAAAAACTTTTGTCGCCACCTTGAAATCAACATGGCGCTAAGTTCTTTCACGTGCGGAGATCCATTCGGATCAGTAATCCATCAAGATGGATTCCCAAGGCCTCTCAAGAGTAGGAAGAGGGGTGTATAATCCTTACTTCTTAATGGTTGTCCTAGAAATAGGCTAAGTAGTGAAAGATCTGATATACTTGATGATGTCTTGTCAAAGTTTTGGAAAATAAAATGTTTCTGTAGAACAACCACCATTTTCTCCACGCTAAAATGTCCTGCCATCCGACTATAGTGAGCCTCCCAAATCAGATTTTCACTCTCACTTGCAGGAACATTGACATGGCCCAGATGGCATAACAGTTTGTCCTGATTGTTAAAATCAGTGACATTTTCGCTTGTACCCAAGAGCTGATAGGTGGTGGTGAAGTATGGATCTTGTTGATAAATTTGAGGCCACTTATATGCCTCATGCCCACAGGAATGGAGCATGGTGGTGAGTGCAGCTACGAGAGGTCCACTGAGGAATTTAGCAACATGACTTTTGCTCCATGTATTATACTTGATGTTGATACGGAACTGTTGCAGGTAGGTCGACCACTTTTGATCATGGTCGTTCTACAAATTCCCTTATGTCTGTATGAACTATAGAGGCTTGTGATAATTATGGATGATTGTCTCCTTTCCTAGAATGTAATGTTTCCATTGACGAAAGGCTTGTATAATGGAATAAATTTCCTTATCATAGGTAGGGCATTTCCGGATAGTATATGATATTTTCTCACTATGGTATGCTATCGGATGAGTGTGTTGAGTGATAAATGCACCTACAACATAGTCAGATGCATCAGTCTCGATCTCGAATGGTTGTTGTAGATTGGGTAAGGAGAGTACTAGAGTTGTGCATAAGCGATGCTTCAGATCATAAAATGCTCGTTGTTTTCAGAATCTTCCTCTGACTCGGAAGCTTTCAGCTCAAACACCAGTGACTTATCGGAGCGAAATTCTTCGATGTTGTGCCAAGGGATTTTATGGTATTCACACCATTTTCCCATGTCCTTCTTCGACTTATCGTTACCCTTCTTGTGTTACGACTTGGACTAGTGACCTGAGAGTGGCCATTGTCCCTTGTTTTGTGGGTTGGGGCCACTTTTTCCCTACTTTGGTTGTGAGGAGTTTGTAGATCCAAACTCTCGACTCTTCTACCTATATTTTTGTTTGATCTTGACATCATATCTATAATTCGTAACCAATGATGTGATGTCTAGAAACTCCATTTTAGTTTGAATGTATCTATGCATACATTTGCGGTATTTGAGCATGAAATGTCGTTTAGAGTCTTTGATACCCAATTTGATGCACAAGGTATGGAAAATATTTGTGAAATATGGTAATGTCTGGTCCCTTTCCTGATGCAAGGTGGTCCATCTTATTTACCGGTCCTCGTAGCTTCCAATAAGGTAGTATTTTTCTTTAATGACATCCCTTAAGGAATACCAAGTTGGGGTGACCACGAATATTTTAGATTACTCTATGGCCCTTTGCTCAAAGTAAGTATCCCACCAGTCTTTAACATGGGGGATGACCTTGAGGAGTGAAAAAGTAATATTTTCCCTATCAGAAGAATTGTGGACCGAAAAATACCCTTCGAGCAGATTTAGCCATTTATAAATAGAATCCACATCTAAATCATTCCTTCAAATAATGGATAATCAAAATTTTCCTATACCTTGAAGGGGATTGCATGGTCTCTTGATGAAGATGTGTCTCCTGTGGGTAGCCACCAAAGGATTTGTTCATAGTTGTCCATCATTTCATTCCTTTGTCGTGCAAGGGATTGCTCGAGCAATATTTTAATAGGATATCCTTTTCCATCATATTTCTTTTTTTCCCCCATGGGTTGTTGTTGGGCTCGATGAAACCAATATTGCTAAGGATCGACTGGTTCAAGTCCCAACTTCTTGTACCCAGATCTTGTCAGGGACATGGATGAAAAAAATTAAATGAAGAGAAGATCGCTCTGATACCACTGATCCAGATTTATGAGTGAAATGAAATGAATAACAGATTGAATACAATAACACAGAGATATGGAGAAAAACAACATATATCCAATGAACAATAACCTCTATTGAATAAATAAAATAGGTTGAAACTGTAAAACTACATAACTAAAAACACTTGCTCAAATGGTGGTAGTTATCTCTGAGAAGAGATGTGGCTTCTACATGCATTCATCTAAGAAGAATGATTATAATGAGGCTCTAGAGGCCTTTTTAACATTACTCATGAATTAAAAAACCCTAGATATCCAAAAACCTAACCCTAGGAGATGAAACACCAAAAGTTATGTGGGCCCCGATGGGTAAGTTGGTACCTCAACTTCCTGGGGTCGTAACTTTTGCATATGAACTTTGTTTTAGGCACGTGATATCTGATTGAAAAACTATTTTTGAGAAATATGCATTATTCCATAAATATCTAACTTCGTCTATAGTTTGACTGTGGAAAGCCAAAAAAACACTATTTAGGGCCCCAAAACGGACCTGGAAGTACACAAAGATGAACTGACATGAAAACATCCCAAATAAGCTAGTTGGATTAGGTGGGTGGCCACTAATATCCACCTAGAAGTTGTGTAGGGATTCAAGTAGCCTCTGAAGTGTATAACCCACAATTACAAAAAATTATAAAAGAACATGTTGAACTAAAATTGTTAAGAGGATCCATTTGGGACAGGTGGGTGGCCACCAATATCCACCTGGATGAGTGCTTATTGTGTGTGCTATCTGACTATCCTTAGATTACTAGTGATATCCAGTTCCCATTTCTCTCTTACCTTCTCTGCAACCTTGGGACTCTAGTAGTTTATTTCTCTCAAACCCTAACCGAAGCTCTATCGCACAATTAACCAATCAACAACTTGGTGAATAAATAAATAAAGTTCCTTTGAAGAGAGGGAGGGGTACAGGGGACACTTCCCTTGTTAGAAATAAGGCTTCACCTCTATTAATAAATTATCCTTTCCTTATGAAAAGATAAAATAGAGTCTATTATCAACTCCCTGAAATTCTACAATCAATATTATGGAAACATGTTTTGGAGTGTTCTTCAAGCCAAATGGCATCACAATATATTAAAATGAACCCCATTATGTGGTGAATGTAGTATTAGTTTTTTTCTCCTCTCAATGAAAACCTAGAGATACCCAGAAAATCCATCTATAAAGGAATAGGCTTCTTCCCTCGAAAATTGATCAAGCACTTCATCGTTGAATAGGAAAAAGGATCGTGAACACAAGTAGACTTTAAACTCTTGAAATCTACACATCGTTAGTCAATTGCGACAAATCTGATAGATCTAATGTAGCCATAAAGGGACGTTTTTGGTTTGGTTGTGAATACTGGTAGTACTGATGTGGTATTGGAGTACTGGCAGAAACATATACAGGTTTTGATGGCATTTTAAAGCCTGGTGGTCCTCTCATATACTGAGGTTGATAGGTTTGGGGAGTAGGAAACATGGGGTTCACTGTTTGAGTGGGAAAATATCCTTGCGAAGGGATACCTGTCAAATTAGGTTGACTCCATGGAGTGTTTGCAACTCTCGAATATGGTAGTACAGTATAAAGATCATTAGGGCATGTGACAATGGTCTACCCCCAGGATTGAGGTTGGCTTCCAGTAAGGGATTGTCCCCAAACTAGCTCCTGCCTGCAAACTGGTTGTTTCCTGCATACTGAAAATGGCCCCACTAACGAGGGTTGTACCATAGCTTGTTGTTTCCCCCATGTTGTCTATTTTACCCATGTTGAACAGGGCCCTAAAACTAATGGTTTCCTCCAGGTGGGAGGTATAGAAGAACTTCTGGTATGAACAATTTATGTAGGATGAAAATTTTGTGTGACTGTCATTGGGTTACCTACTTGAATGGAAGGGGAAAAAAAAAAGATACTTTTCATAGGGCCCAAGGAAGAAACATATACTGGCCTCTTGACTAGAGGGAAAAGGTATATAATGTCCATGTAAATATCTTGTTGTATACATATGTGTATCTAGAGAAGTGGGAACAAAAGTTGTGTTCGTAGGCTATTGTGATGGGGTAACATGGGTCAACGATGTTCCCCAAAAAGGTGAAGTGTCAGTAGTATTTATGTTCTCCAGATCACCTATCTCAGGGTCAAGTGGGGGGATCACCACTCAATCTATATAAGTAGGTGTATTTGTATCCATGCCAAAATATCACTTATTGTACATACTAGGTGGTAAGTAGTAAGAAGAAAAAGAATCAATAAACCTTGTTAAAGGAATATGGACAAGTAGTGGGTTATAAGGACCAGTAAGAGGGGGATTTGTGGGAGGGACAAAGCCTTCCTCTATGATTTCTATGATTTTGATCAACCCTTAGAAATGGTCACTCACGGGAGTTACGCTCCCAAATTCAAAAGCAATATCTTCATTAATAGTTCTTTCATTGGAATGGTTGTGTGGAGGATTTTGCTCTTCAGGATCCAACCTTTGCATTTTATGAGATATGATGCAGGAGAATCGCTCCACATCAACAGTGAGTCAAAAAGACAATGCATGAACGCACTTGGAGGGAACGAATCCCAAGGGAAGAGAGGCGACATCCCTCTCATTTTGAACCTAAATTAATTTTTTTAATGAAATTCAATGAGAATTAATGTTTGAGGGCTCAAGGAAAGTTGAGCTACTGTCTCTGTATAGGCTGATTTATTGTAATATGTAGTGTCACCTTTAATGGATGACATTAGGTAGATCTAGATCTGATTTGGATTAGATAGAAGTTAATTTCCATTTAATGTGAGTAGGTAGGTGGAGGGAAGGCTCAAGGAGCCCCTATTTTGTAAATATATCTTTGTATCAAAAATTCAAAAGTGGGTTGTTAGCTCATGAGAAGAGAAAGAGAGGAGAGGAGAAAGAGCCAAAGACTTTGTTGCAGTCCAAGATTGTAAACATTGTACAGACCATTCAGATATTAATAAAAAGATAATTTTTTAATGCATGGGTTTTGTGTATGTTTATGTGTTTTATGAATATGTGTGAATGTTTCCTGTGTATGCTTTAGATATGTTATGAGTGCATGTATGTTTCCCTTTGTTGGTATTAGATAGATTTTTCTATCTGTAATTTTCTGAGTGTTCTGGGCTCTTAGGCTTGTGCAAGGAGTGCACACTAGAGTATTTGAAACTTTATGAATCCAGTGCAAGGAGTGCACTTGAACTCTATCTCAAATTCATAGAAGAGCGTTCCAGGTGGGCACACCAGAAAAAGTCATAAATATCAGAAGGGGTAGTGCAAAGAGTGCACAATGGATTTTTTGAACACTCTGAGAGCAAGCATAAGGAGTACGCCTACAATCATAGCAATGTAAAATATTAGAATGGAAAGTTGTCCTAGGGAGACATGCCAAAGTTACTGAACACTCTGAGGAAAGTTTGTGCAAATAAGGTAAACCAGATTTGTTGAACACTCTGAGGAAGGAAGCTCTCCAAGGAGTGCATTGAGAAAGTGCAAGGAGTGCACCAGAAACAAATAGTTTTAAGTTTCAAGATCTAGAGGAAATATTTTGAGTGATAGGAGTGCACAATAAATATTTTACGGAGAAAAGGGTCGAGGCCCTTAGAAATATAAGCAAGTTCAAAGCTCACAAGGAGAAGCACAAGTGTGCACTAGGGTCTAAGTCCCTTGAAGTTGACAACACTCAAGATGAGTAGTGTTTTTCAAGAACGCAAGACAAGGCTAAGAAGAAAACCTTGTAGGAGATGGCCAAAGGCTGAGCCCTTTTAAATTATCGAAGAAATACTTCATTCGTAAGGGAAGCACAACAGTCGCAGAGGAGAAGCTACAACAGTCGTTAGATTTGCTGTCAGGAGAAAATATGGACCATTGGATCATAGTCCAGACTGGAGGAAGAGCACACATGAGGAGAATAGATCTCATTCATTAGATCTAGGTGTGTGGATCATGAGCTGTCTGATCCAGGTAAGTAGCATGTATTTTAAATCTTGGAAGTCCTTTAGATTTCAGAGGTCTGAAGGTTTTTCATACTAAAGTGCAGCAGGGATGAGACTCTCAAAGTTCTGATGCCCAAAGTGAATTGAGGTCATTCATCAGTGAAGCCACATGTCAGTGGATTAAGGTGGTCAGAGATATAGAATTCTGGAAGACCTAAACCATTTTCATGTAGAGGAGAGTAAATCTCATAGGTCTGAACTGCCGAAGCCAATCCTAGTCGTTGGCGTAAGAGACATGCATCAAAATATTGTTGATAATTCAGAATTCGGTAGTCCAAGGGAACAGAGGCATGAAGTGTCTTGGAGAGAGGAATCCTGAAGCTCCAAAAAGAGGAGCGAATCCTAGCCATTGGTGCTAGGGGTACATGTCATTATATCTGGAGGTATGAATAACTAACACTCCAGAGGAATTAGACCTGAGTGAGTCGAGAACTCCCGAAGCACCGAGAGCTAGAGAAAATCTTGACCATTGATGGAACAACAATACGTGGAGTGCATATATGCCACATAGTTAGTTTGGGGTTCAGGGAGAATAGGTTGCAAAGTATTAAAGACTCCTAGAGGCTCAAAGGCTAGAATTTGTCCCATTCATCCATTGGAGGAGGAAACGCGGTGAAAGACCCTGAAGTTTGGAGACTTGGTGCTCCAGAGGGTTGGAAGAAGATCTCATTCGTTCCTTTGTGAGAGATAGGTGGATCTTAGATCTCACCTCTGCTAATACAATGTTCGATGAAATTGCATCTTGGAGAAACCAAGACTCCCGAAGGCCTGAAGCCCGTAGTCCCGTGGGATAGATCCCAGCCGTTGACAGGCGAGGAATTGTGGCACCCGATCCAGTAGTTCAGAGGTTTAGTACTCTGGAGGTATCGCAAGTTGGAACAACAACCAAGATTATTGAAGGCCGAAGTCCTGGAATGGGTCATGGCCATTTATTTTCTAGAAGTGTGTGGTTCATTGATATTTGTCTTGCGGAGGTTCACTAGTACGACACTCCAAGGGATTGGAGGTGTCATGCTTCGAAACAACTCAAAGCCTAGAGCTGTGAAGATATGGAGATTTGTCAATCTGGTGGTGGAATAGGAGTCGTTTGATCAGCCATTTCAATGTTCGACACTTCGTGAGTGTTGTGAGTTAAAGCACCCGGAGCGTGAAGCTCCGAAATTTCAAATTATCACGCGTTGTTAAGCGCTTGGTCCCTACCCATAGTCACATGTTGTTTCCACCAAAAGAAAAAGGGGCGAGGGCCCAAAATTGTGATTTAAAATGTATTTGAAAGGGGCTTAGTGTTATCCCGTGGGTCTATGTGGGACCTGTGCGCAAAGAAATTAAGGACCCGTGTTTGATTTTGGGGTCTCAACAGGAGCCTGAGAGATGATCAAGTTTCGAATTTGAACAATCCTAGTTCGGGAGGGAGTGGGGGTTTGCATCAGGTGGTATTAGAACCGAGGAAATTTTTAGTCTAATACCATCAAGTTGTATCAGATCAGGAAATAATCCCTATAAGGAAAAGGAAAAAATGGCTACCAAAGTCCATAAGCAAGGTCAAAGAAGAGACCGCCAGCAGGTGAGCCAAGAAAATATGGATAAACAGATCAAGGAGATTAGAGAGGAAATCAAAAATATGATGATGAATATGCATCAAGAAGCACAATGAATATGGAGGTATGAATGGCCCTTGAATTGGAAAGAGAAGTGGCCTATCCAGCAATTGATTCCTAGGAGGCAGCGACAAATATTGAGGAGGTGGTTGAGGGAATTTGAAACCCTAAGTGACATAGACGAGGAAATGGTTTGCATCTATGAACGAGAGGTTGGGGAGAACCTTAGTGATGAGAAAGAGAGATCAGTTGAAGATCTCATAGACTCCTAGGAGGGCAGAGATGAACTTTTAGATTGTCAGGTGGGAAATAAGAAGAGATCATATGAAGATCTCATAGACTGCTAGGAGGGAAGAGGTGAAAGTTCATATTTCTAGGTGGGAAATGAGGAGAGATCGGTCGGAGATCTCGCAAACTGCCAGGAGGGAAGGAATGAAACCTCAGGTTGCTAGGTGGGAAAGGAAAATGAGGTGAGACTATCTGAGAGTCTCAAGAATTTAGAGGAGAGTTTAGATCAGCAAGGAGTGCTGACAGAGGAGAATCAAAGATGCATTCTGAGAATTGGGGGAATTGGGATATTCCTTCCAAATAGCCTAGTAGAGGCTAGTGCGAGTGTTGAACGTGAGGAGGTGATGCAGCAGCCATCCGAAAAAGAGGCCAGTGCACCAAATATTTTTAACAATTTGTGTGTTGCAGGTGCAAGAGAATAAATACAACCAGAAGTGACTGTCATGAAGGAGGAGAGGGAGCAGACAATGAAATCTTCCCAAGAAATGGAGAACGAAGATCATTCATTTGAATTGCCCATAAATTGCAACAAGGGAAATGAACAAGAGATGACTGCAGAATTGGAACCTACGATTGGAGAGAGAGAACATTGCATGGATCTTGTTCATCTATGTGAAGAGTTGGAGGCCCTCAAGGAAAGGGTTATGGTGCAGACTCAACGCATCCAACAGGTCAATGAGAATTAATGTTTGAGGGCTCAAGGAAAGTCGAGCCATTGACTTTGTACAAGCCAAGTTATTTTAATATGTAGTTTCGCCTTTAATGGCTTGTACTAGGTAGATCTAGATCCAATTCGGATTAGATAGAAGTTAATTTCCATTTAATGTGAGTAGGTAGCTAGAGGGAAGGATCGAGGAGCCCCTCTTTTGTAAAAAGATCTTTGTATAAAAAAATCATAAGTGGGTTGTTAGCTCATGAGAAGAGAAAGAGAGGAGAGCAAAAAGATATCAAGACTTTGTTGCAGTCCATCCTTGTAAACATTGTACAGACCATTCAGATATTAATACAAAGAGATTTTTTTGCTGCATATGAGGTTTTTGTGTATGTTTATGTGTTTTCTCAATATCTATGAATGTTTCCTATGTATGTTTTAGATATGCTATTAGTGCATGTATATTTACCTTTGCAGGAATTAGATAGATTTCTCTATTTGTAGTTTTCTTAGTGATTTGGGCTCTTACGCTTGTGCAAGTAGTGCACACCATAGTAGTTGAAACTCTATGAAGCTAGTGCAAGGAGTGCACTTGAAATTTGTCTCAAGTTCAAAGAAGAGTGCGCTAGGTGGGAACACTAGAACAAGTCCTAAATCTTAGAAGGAGTAGTGCAAGGAGTGCACAATAAAGTTGTTGAACACTCTGAGAGCAAGCGGAAGGAGTGAACCTACACTCATAACATTGTAAAAGATCAAAAGGTAAAGTTTTCCCAGGGAGACATGCAAGATTTACTGAACACTCTGAGGAAGGGTTGTGCAAAGAAGCTACACTATAGTTTTTGAAGACTATGAGGAAGGAAGATATGCAAGGAGTGCATTGAGAAAGCGCAAGGAGTGTGCTAGAATCAAATATTTTTAACTTTCAAGCTATGGAGGAAAGAGTTTGAGTGCTAGGAGGGCACAATAAATATTTTAGGGAGAAAAGGGCCTAGACCCTTAGAAATTTGAGCAAGTTCAAATCTTAGAAGGAGAAGAGAAAGTGTGCATCAAGGTATAAGTCCCTTGAAGTTGAAAATGATCAAGAGGAGTAGTGTTTTTCAAGAACACAAGCCAAGGATAAGTAGAGAACCTTGTGGTAGAAGGTCAAAGACTGAGCCATTTTAAAAGCTCGAATAAATCCTTCATTTAGAAGGAAAGTGTAGCAGCCATGGAGAAGAATCTACAACAACCATCATATCTATTGTCAGGAGAAAATATAGACCGTTGGATCATAGTCCAGACTGGAGAAAGAGCATGCAAAAGGAGAATAGATCTTAGTTGTTTGATCTAGGTGCATGGATCGCGATCCATCGAATCCAAGTAAGTAGCGTGTATTTTAAATCCTAGAAGTCCTTTGGACTTTGGAGGGCCATAGGTTTTTCAAACTCAAGTGCAGCAGGGAGGAGACTCCCAAAGTCCTAAATAGAAAAGTGAATCGAGGCCATTCATCGGTGAAACCATGTGTTAGTGGATTAAGGATGTTATGTATATCAATATTTCGGAAGATCTGGACCATTTTCATGTAGAGGGGAGGAAGTCCCGAAGCTCTAAAGTACCAGAGACAATATTGTCCATTGGCATAAGAGACATGCATCACAAGATTTTTGATAGTTCGAAATTCGATAGTATGAGGGAACAAAGGCATGAAGTGTCTTGGAGTGAGGACTCCCAAAGATCTGAACAATAGAGAAAATCTTATCTGTTGGTGCCATGTGTACATGTCAATAGATATGGAGATCTGGAGAACCAAAACTTTGAAGGAATTAGACCGCAGTGAGTCGAGAACTCCTAAAGGGCCAGGAGCCAGAGAAAATATTGATTGTTGATCAAGAAAGGATACATGGAGCATATATATTCCACTTCGTTAGTTCAGGGTTCGGTCAAAACAAGTTCCAAAGTATTGAACACTTCCGGAGGCTGGAGTCTTGTAATGATCCCAAGCCATTATGCAAGGATCATCACTGTTTTGGTGTCTTTTTAAAACTTTTTCTGAGTGAGGTATTTCGTCAAACACTTTGTTGATCTACCTTTTAGATGTGTTTATATGTGTGTATGTAGCAAATAACAGAAAAAGATAACCATGAAACATACCTCAACCATATTCAATAAGATAGACAAGCCAAAACATCTCAATTCTTCTTTATTCATAAAATAGAGAAACCTGCTACAATGGAGATGTCGATCTGGAATGCTCAACAAATGGCCAAGAAGGTAGATAATAGATAAGAGCTGCTACAAAAGGCTCCTGCTAATACAAAATATGCCTCCAAAGGCTGAATAATAAATGAATATCAATACCAGCAGATCTAAATGCCAAACTCTCCAGCTGAGAATGCCACGCTCCAATAGAAGGCTGAAACCCTCAATAACTCGACCCTACTGCCAAAAGTGTCCAATCACCGTAATAAATATGCCAAATGATAGATCAGGTGATGGTAAGAACAACCCAGGTGACCGAATCTCCAAGATCCCTCTCAATCTTTGTAGATCTGAAATC
>JASDQU010680623.1:22259-34256 GCA_032191745.1 Picea mariana
CTAGGATCTTTTCGTTCTTTGAATTGTTGACAGGAGCTTCAACTGCGCTTGTATTGTCACCACTTTCTTCTTTTCTTCATGGAGTTGTGACTCCAGTGTCTTTAGTTCATCTTTAGTTCAGGATCCTTAGTAAGTCGCTCATAAGTCTATGCACTTCTATTGCTAAGTTGTTTACATTCCAAATATAATGCTCTGATCCTCTCAACTACGATCTAGGCAGTCGCTTCTTTTTTGTCTCACACATCCTGCAGAGTACTTGGTACTATTTGTAGCTCTAGATCTTCTATTCTCTGTTGAAGCTGTTGGATGGCTTCAGTAAGCTACACTACTTGATGCTCCACTGGGTATTCCTCTTTCTCTAATCTCATCACATAGTGAAGTCCTCTGTTGATTTCTTCTTTTACTCCAACCTGCTTCGTGAGTAGTTGTTCTTTCTCATGCTAGATCTACACTTTCTCCAAGTTGAACTTTGTTTGTAGTTCATCCTTTTCCTGCTGCGCAAATCAATGTTTATCTATCACTTCCTCTTGTGCTTGCTTCAGGGCCACTGTGGCCTATTCTATTTCTTCCTTTGCATGACGAAGGCAAGCTTTGGTCTCATCGAATAGTCTACGGAGTTGGGTAGGCTCATCTCCCAAATTTGTTTCTTATGATAGCAGGGACACAGTGGACACTGAGTGACTGGAGTGAAGGGCCTATTGTACCCCTCACACTTCTTCTTAAATTCTTTTATACATGGTCTCTTTCTTAGCTTCATTTCTCTTCAAAATATCTTCTGAGGCATCTGATACAGCTACGATGATGAAATCGAAGTCATCGAGCATGAGCATAGTCTACAGCTTGGTCTTACTGGATTTTGAATTCTTCCACGATGTGGGTTTCATGGGTGAAACATTTCTTTTGTTAGATGGCTCTGCATGATCAAGGGGATTCTATGGTGGTGTTACTTCGCCTTGCTTCTATTGATCTTCTTTTCCATTGTTCTCTTCTTTGTCTACTTCGTCATCACCTCCTCCACTAGGTGATTCTGAAGCAGTCTCTTCGGATGAGTTGTTCAGCTGCTGGACCTCTTTTGTCTTCTTCCTTCTGCTAGTTCCAAGTGTATCATGCCCTTCATGAGTGACCACTGGGATTCTAATTAGTTCAGGGTCGGATAGTTCTGTGGGGTCAAAATGGATAAGGAGGTCTGCAGGCTATTCCTCGGTTATTTCTTCTAGGTCCTCCTCTATGAGTTTGTAATAACTCTATAGTACTTCTTTGTGTTCATCTTCGCGCACAATGATGTAGATAAAATTTCTATCTGCATGGAACTTCACAAATGGCCTGAACCTGTGTAGGGTGTTTGGCATTATACAAGGGACAACCTCAATAGTCGTCTTTAACTATAGGTAGTAGGTGTGGAACACTGCATTTGACTGCCATTGTTTTCCCATATCGCTCAAATACCTGAGCGAAGTGAACTTTGCGGCTAAGGGTTCAGATGGGTCTATTTCAAGGAAGGTGGCACCTTCCGACATCTCCTAAGCTATGAATGCGATGAGGATCAATAGCCAAATAAAATGGAACTCATAGCCCTGATCCTGAGCTTCATGACAATCTTGGTCTAACTGGTTAACTAAGTACTTTTCCCAGTTCATTTGTAGCCCTTCCACGCATTTTCCTGCGAGGTCATAAACAAACCCTATGACCTACGTGGGTTTGTTCTTCTGGACTAGTTTACCACCAATCATCTGGAAAACAAGGCACACTGCACCATTTTGGATGGAGGATACCTTGTAGCCGCGCTTTCCCTTCTCCACATCGTTGTATGTATCTTTAATCTTCTGCACCAGGGCATGGTCTGTAGCCTTTCATGGGTAAAAGTCTTGCGGGTCTACTCCCTGCATGCTCAATCTGGTGATCTGATGGATCAGTGCTGGATCGACAGTGATACATCTGTCTAGACACAAATAACTGCCATGGATTCTCAACAACATGAGCTTAACGCACACGTTAACTTCCTAGTGCCTTCCAAAATGGGGTATTTTCATTACGTTCAGGATGGTGGACTATGCGAGGTCCATAGTCCATGGTTGGGGGATTATCCTCAACTTCTTCCCCTTCTTCCTAGTCAAATATCTATGAGGGGCGAGCATGTTGAATTTATTGAGATCCCCTACATTGAATTCGTTGATCTTTAGTGTCATGATCTTATCTGACTAAGGCTTGTCTGTGCATATCCCCTTCGGGAGGTACGTAGTGACCAAGGTGTAGTCGAAGTCCCTGGGGACACTGTCATGATCCACTACCTCAACCATAGGCATGATGTAGTTGGGAAGGATGGATGGGATTAACTTTGCATTTGCCAAGTCATCTTGATGCTTGGTTCTTTTCTTCGCCGCAACTCGGGATGGTCCGAATCCGTGCGCAGTCGACAGGGAGGCTTGCATTCCTCTCGTCGATGAAGCTTGAATTTCGATGGACATCACCTTCTCATCCATAATTTCAATTAGAACTTCTTTGACATAATTTTATACAGCACTGAGTTCATTTGACGTGCACGCTTTAGATCGGAAAATTCATGTTGATTAACAAACGATCGATGCAATAGAATAGGTAGATTTGTTAGCACAACACAGTAGCAATGAATTCTCTTGTTGTCTCAGATACAATTCATGAAAGTGCTCTCGGTGCAATAGTCTATGGAATAAGTAGACATCGATGTAATGGATCCCTCCAACGGACAAGAATCCTTCATCAATGTAGTTCTTTCCGTTACGACACGGTCCCAATGGTCTGATGTAAAGATTTCTGATCATAACTTCTATTCTAACTATTCGATAACGTCAATCAAACTGTTATAATGCTTCCAACGATCATATCGCTCCACCATGGTGAAGTGCCAATATGAGATGCTCTGATATTCCGACGAAGTTCAAATGCTGGAGACCTTCCTTCTGCGAAGTCTTCTCTGGAACTGCCTATGATTTCTCCAACTTTTCTTTATTCTTGCTGAGCTTTCTAGCCTTCTTCCCTGTGATGTATGTCTCAGTATTCCTCTTTCCATTCTGATTCTTATCTCCTTTTGGCATAGTAATTTCGCATTGTTGATGGTCTTTCTTAGGGTTCAAGGCCAATACTTCTTCTCTATCTGGGGTAGGTGCTCTACTCTCTTGTACAGACAGGTGTTTCAAATCTTCTTGTGTTCTTTCAACTTCGACATCCATATTTCTAGTCCTCGGTAGCTTCGACTAGTTTTCTTGTTCGTCCAGTAAGTGTGTTATCCTCTTGTCCATGAAATATATTAGTTACTGATTTTTTGGTTCTAGAGCTTCCTCTTATTTTGTTCGAGTCTGATCTTTCTCAATCTAGGGTTTTCCTAGTAACATAGAAAATGGGGCTCTGTCTTCAACAAACTTAATGATCTCAAATTATTCTTCTGTCAAAGTTCCATGAGCACTCATAGATGTCTGGGTAAGTATTTGACATAGGGTTATCAACTTTCCTCCAAATAATCCTATTCCTCCCAATGAAGGAATCATAGAAGGATTTGCTAAAATTTCCTAGGTTCTTTCTGACATGATATTCACCTGTGTTTCTATATCCATAACACAATTTATGTCGAAATATCCTATTCTTGTTTCTATGCACTCTTTCTCTTTGAAGATCTCTGATAAGTTGATGTCTCTATGATCATTCAGGGTTTCTTTAATTTGTAGTAATAGAGTCTCTGATTATTTCTGGGGTTCTTCCATAGTCTTAGTTTCTTGGCCTTCCTCATGGTTTTATTGTTCCATATTCATTCTTTCAAACTTAGCAATCATTCTAGGGAAATCCAGAACTTCATGGTCCATAGGTTCACAACAAAGACAACTAGGTGTTCTACTAGGGCATTCCTTAGAAAGATGTCTTGGTCTTATGCAACTGTAACAAAGAGTTAATCCTCTCTTTCTCTTAAATGATCCCCAACCTTTCTTGTACTGTGCACTAGAATCATAGTATCTAACCTACAAAAAATTCTTCCTAGGATCCTGCATCCATTTGTTAGTCCAAACATTCTTTCTATGCATAGGAATAACATATCTTTCATTATTTCTATCAGAACTAATCATATCAAACCTTCTTTCTTCTAGTTGTGCCTTAGTTTTCATATTAGGACAAAATTTATCAAATATACCTAGATCTATACTTTCGAAACAAAAAATTTCACTTATCTTACCTTTATAAGAGCACAAAGCT
The DNA here is from genome assembly GCA_032191745.1 of Picea mariana. Classification (NCBI taxonomy): domain Eukaryota; kingdom Viridiplantae; phylum Streptophyta; class Pinopsida; order Pinales; family Pinaceae; genus Picea; species Picea mariana. Next base: position 26,478 of record JASDQU010680623.1, read on the forward strand.
TCCAGATCTTACCTCTTTTTGACAAACATTTTCACTGATCTTACCTCTTTTTCTTTAGATCCAATTCCCTTCTTAGCACAAGTATAATACTGCGCACCACATCAGCATATCTACACACAGAGATTTCTCTTTTCTTTAGTTTCCAACAATCACAGTTTCAGGTCCCGTCAATGGAACCATTTTTTGGCACAAGGGAATACCTAGGGTTCAACACTTCAACAATGCACCAACAAAAACCTAAATACCATCCCTTTCAACAACACCTGCGAAGAAGAAGAATTCTCACCCGAGGTAGAGGTAGGGGTGGTTGCAGGACTTAGATGTCTGCAACCTAGATGGGACACAGATCTTTGATTACAACACCTTAACAGAGCACTTCATAGTTGTCATTCATTAGTACTTAACCTTTTTCTACAACACAGATAAACCTTAATTATAGTGCAACGTAGTATTTAACAAGATTCAACACATTCAAGCACTAAGCACATCAGCATAGATCAAATCTAGCATCTTATTCACATCATTAGTCACTAAGATATCATATTCATCTAAGCATACATTATTGCACTAAGCATTAATCATATGAACAATAAAACAACCATAATGCACAAAGCAACCATAGCACATGATATACGTGGTTCACCCCCATCCTAGAGCTACATCCACAAACTCTTCTTCTCTTTATTGTCTTATGTCAATCATCTACATGCACAGAGCCACAAGATCCTACTCCGCATAGGACATGAGATCTGCACGCACTATACTAGATCCTCCTTCCCTGAGCTAGGTTACAACATGAAGCCTTTACACAGTCTCTTACAGTCACTTTCACTTAGCCTTGCAAGCCTCACATAGTATGCACAAAGCATTTACAACCATTCACACTTAGCACAACATCACACATATGCACATTGGCCTCTTCCTACATCACCTAGATATCTATTTGTACATTAAAAAAGGGCCTAACCATGGGTAAACCCATGGACCGACATCCCCATACCCATTACATAAGCCCAAAACCCAAAAATACCTAAACAAGGGGTCGAGATCCTGCGATCTCCACTTCTACTTTCTCTCCACCTTCGATAGCCTGTCAAAGTCCCAAAATAAGTTAACCCTGACCAAGGATATCCAAAATTGGTCAAGGGAAAACAATCATTTGCTCTACGACATCAAGCCCTTCAAAGATGAGGTATTGTGTGATATTTCTCCCCTTGAGGGTTGTGATGTTATTTTAGGACAACCATATTTGTAGAAGCGTCATGCTATATATGAGTCTAGACCCAATAGTATTATTATTAATTTGGGTAGACAATTGTACATGATACCATAGGTAGCTCCAACTACCGTTATTTCTTTAATCTCTGCTAAGAAATGCATTAAGCTCATTTCACAGACTGAGAAGTTTTTCTTCTTTGTGATCCATGCTCATAGTAAGAACAAGGTCGGTGCCACATCAATGGCCTCTAAAAAGAGCCTCTCGTTGCAGTAGAAGAAAGTGGATGGGATCGTGGAAGAGTACATAAACATCTTCTTCTCACGCATCAAGGTATCAACACACTGCCATGTCAAGAATTCAATTGATCTAACCCACAGCGAACCTCTGCCTAATGGAACAGTATATTCATCGCTCATTGATGGAAAATGACAAAATCATGTGTCATATCCCATAGCTTCTTCAAAAGGGGCACATAAGACCCACCTCCTCCCCTTGTGGAAGCTCGATTGTACTGGTGCAGAAGAAGGAAGGGACTTGGCGAATCTGCATTGATTACAGAGAATTAAACAAAATCACATTCGAAAATTGATACCCAATTCCTGGGATTGATGACCTTCTTGACCAACTCAAGGGGGAAAAGTTCTTCAACAATATTGAACTAAAGTCTGGCTACCACCAGGTTCCCATCGAACCAACTGATGTCTGGAAGAAAATTTTCAAATCTAAATAAGGTCTCTTCGAATGGCTGGTCATTCCCTTTGGAATAAAAAATGCACCAGCCACTTTCATGAGGCTTAAGGATGATGTATTGAGAACCTTCACCAACTCTTTTGTGGTGGTATATTTGGATGACATCCTCATCTTTAGCAAAACTTGGGAGGAGCACATGCAACATATTCAATAGGTTTTGAGCACTTTGTGATAGCACAAGCTACATGCCAACTTGGAAAATTTTTCCTTTGGCATGAACAAGGTCCAATACTTGGGATACATTGTTGATGAGCATGGGGTACATGTCAATCCCACTAAGATCCAAGTCATTTGTGACTGGCCAACCCTGAACACACTAACCGAGCTTTGGAGCTTCTAAGGATTAGCCAATTTATACCGACAATTCGTGTTGGTATTCTCCCATATTACGTGGGCCCTCAGCCACGTGACCAAGGGTGGTGGTAGGGAAATGTTCATGTGGGGGAAGGAACAACAACAAGAATTTTATTATTTGAAGCCTTGATTGTGCTCTACTCTAGTGCTCTCCTTTCTAAATATACAACATCCATTCAATATTGAGACTGATTCATCTGACTATGCTCTAGGAATAGTTCTCACTCAACACAGTCATCCGGTGGAATACCATAGTGAGACACTCTCAGATACTGTCGGGAAATACCCCACCTATGAAAATGAAATGTATTCCATTGTAAAATCCTATCGTCAATGGAAACATTACATTTTGGGAAAGGAGACGATCATCCACACTTATCACAAGCCTCTACCGTTCATATAGACACAGGGGAATTTGCAAAATGAATTCCATCAAAAGTGGTCCACCTACCTGTAGCAGTTCCATATCAACATAAAGTATAAAACAAGGAGAAAAAATTGTGTCATTGACTGCCTCAGTCAACCTCCCGTGGCTGCACTCACCACTGTGATCCATTTCTGTGGACATGAGGCATATGAGTGGCCCCAAATTTATCATCATGATCCAGACTTCGCCACCACCTATCAACTCTTGGGTATAGGAGTGGTTGTCACCGATTTTCACATTCAGGATAGGTTTTTATTCCATATGGACCATATCTATGTTCCTGCAAGTGAGCATGCAAATATTATTTGGGAAGCCCACTACAGTCGGGTGGCAGGACATTTTGGCATGGAGAAAAATGTGGTCATTATCAAGAAACATTTTTATTGTCCAAAACTTTGATAGGACATCAAAAAATATATCATATATTGCACTGCCTATTCCATTTCCAAGCCTGCCATTAAAAATCAAGGCTTATACACCCCTCTTCCTACCCTCAAGAATCCTTTGGAATCCATCTCTATGGATTACATGTCTGGCCTTCCATCCACCAAGAAAGGAAATGATTGTGTATTTTTGGTTGTTGATCGGTTTTCGAAGATGTCCATCCTCACATTCTGCAAGAAGAACATCACAATGATTGATACTACTAAGCTCTTCTTCGAATGAGTGTGGGTACATTTTGGGATACCAAATGCCATCATATTTGATCGAGAAAATATGTTCCTTAGCAAATTTTGGTCGAGTCTATGGTCATTGTTGGACACCAAGCTCACTAAATCCACTTCTTTCCACCCCCCAAAAAATGACCAAACATAGGTCGTTAATCAGATGGTTGTGCACATCCTGTGCATGTACAACTCTAAGCATCCAAATACATGGGATGAGAGTCTCCCCTATTTTCAACACAGTTACAACATGACTCTCCATAACTCCACTGGTCATAGCCCATTTCGGGTGGGACTAGGATACCAACCCTTGGGTCCCATTGATGTTTCACCACCTTTGGAAATCAAACAAACAAACTCATCCCATGTTCAATTTGAGACCGAAAAAGCCACTTGATTTATTGAGTGCATTAAGAACATCCACCAATAGGTCCATGATATTTTGTAGAAATCCAATGTTAAGTACAATCAATGCCATGATAAACACAGGGTACCATACTAGTTTTAGGTTGGAGAAAAGGTTTGGTTGCACTTGTAGAAGGAGCGTCTTATAGGGCCCCATAAGAAGCTCCTCCCACTTCTCTATGGGCCTTACACCATCACCAAGGCTATGGGTAACAATGATTTTGAGCTCAACACTCCACCATTCCTTGGCTTGCACCCAATGTTCAATGTGGACCTCCTTTGGCCATATTTTCCACCATTATTTCACATATCAGAGATTGCAGAACAAATAAAACCAATTGAGCTCAACCTTGACTGCATGGAATAGGAATCCACTGATCAGATAGTGGACACACAGGTCAAGGGCACATGCCAACAAAGGATTTAGCTTTATTAGGTTATCAAGGCAGAGCATATCCTACACCAAGGCAAGTGGCTCACCCAGGGCCAAATCCAATAGAATTTTCCTCACCTGATGGGGGGACTCAATTAAATGGAGACCATGTCTTCCTAAGGGGGGAGGATTGATCCAGGTGGATATTGGTGGACACCCACCAATTCCAACTAGCTCCTCTTGTCAGTTTTTAGTTCATCACGTTCTTATGTACTTCTTTGTAATTTTGGGTTCTACACTTTTAGGGTTGTATAAATCCCTACACAACTTCCAGGGGGATAATGGTGGCCTCTCACCTAATCCAATTGGCTTATTTTGTATGTTTTCATGTCAACACATCTTGTTGTACTTCCAGGGCTGTTTTGGAGCCATAAATAATGCGTTTTTGTCTTTCCACAGTCAAAATATATATGGAGTCAAATATTTATGGTGTAATGTGTATTTCTTAAAAATACCTTTCCAATGAGCTATCACGCACCTAAAACGGAGGTCATATGCAAAATTTATGACCTAGTGAAGTTGAGGTACCAACTTACCTGTAGGGGCCCACATGAGTTTTGGTGTTTCACCTCCTAGGCTTAGGTTTTTGGATGTCTAGGGTTTTGGAATTCATGAGTAATATTAAAAGGGCTCTGGAGCCTCATTGTAATCATTCTTCTTAGAAGGATGTGCATAGAAGCCACATATCTTCTCATAGATAGATACCATCATTCAAGAAAGTGTTTCAGTTCTGTAGTTTTACAGTTTCATCCTATTTCATTTATTCAATAGAAGATATTGTTCACTAGATATCTGTGTTGTTCTTCATATCTATGCGTTTATTGTGTTCAATCTATGAATTAGTTCATTTTTCTCCTAAATAGAGATCACTAGAAGTTTGTCGGCTCTAATACTATGTAAATGTGTTGAACCTGCATAGAATAGATCTAGCTAGCAAATGACATACACAATTTGCAGAGAAAATATGAGAAAAGAGAAGAGAAAGAATAGAACAATTTTGATTAACCAAATGAATGAATGATAATTTACACATGATATAACTTTTATAACTCAAATAATGTGCACTGGAGGAGAATACAATGTTCCATAGTGATGGTATAAAGTGATATGGACACACACCAACAATTACGGGAGTAAACTTCCACCTAGTCTAGTCTTTGAGGAAGTTATAGAAGTGACCTGCCACCTAGTCTGAGTTAACTAGTCTCTCAGTCTTCAGTTAACTAACTGAAACATAGTGAAGTGAAGAGGAGACTAGGGAATCATGAGTAATGCATTAGTTTGGTGATGATCCCAAGGACAATGTGCATTAGTTGGTGACGATCCCAATGTTTCATGGTTATAATCCCAATGTGGCATCTAGACTCCACTCAACTGATCAAATTGAAGTGTGAATTGAAGATAATATTCTCCTAGAGGAATATTCTCCCTAAACTATAGGAGACTGAATAATGACTAATAAACATAGGGAAAACCTTAGGAAAAATAAATCCTAGGTGTGTGTGAAGTATCTCCAACATTAATTTGATAACTTGTCTTTTTTTTGGATTTCAGGGACATTAATATTATAGTTTGGAATTTTAATTTTCATCATTTGATAAAGGAAAAGTGAAAGTTGCATGCTATTGGGTGTTTATTTGGATTAATAATAAAAACATCTCTTCTCCTTCCCTAAGATAGAATTCATTGAAAGATAAATTTTTGCATCACATTCTTTCTGCATGGTTTTGGAGTCGAGTCATCACATCATCAGTTTCATATTCGTGCACCCTTTCGAGTAAGGAACAACCATTAAAATTAACCAACGTGCTTATTAAAATTAACTAAACATTTTTTGTTTTATAGCACACCAAAAGTAGTATAAGGATAGGGCCTTTCGATTAGGGTGAAGTGAGTAAACTATCCAAGGATATTAAATGAGACTATAGAATACTAGAGAGAGTAAAAATCCAATAGTATCAATTAGCATTATTCGAGAAATATCCTCTCACGCAACAGTCAAACATGAGGTCAAGAAAAGTGAATGGTTGATATCTTCCCTCTTCTTTTTCCTATTGGGACTATTGCAAGTTTGGGGCTTTAAAGAGTTCCATGTCCTCGGGATGACACTACTTCTTCTTAGTTTTTGGATTGTGGATTTGTGTCTAGAATTCCCAGATCCATTTGATAGTCTTGATTATCGACTGTACCCCACCAATGTTCATTATGAATTGGTAGACATAATAACCTCTCCTAGGATTCCACATAGGTGACTACAAGGGGGAATCCTTGTGGTACTTGCGGAAGACCTTCAATCTCAGCTTCAGTAAACTGTGACGATATTTTCCTATGAGCTCTTACTTGAACCTTGGGGAACTATTTTGTGAGGGTTATCGTAAATATTGCTCATATCTTCGTTGACGACTTGATATCCCATTTTTAGAATGTCCTTTCACTTGTTGTTTTATTGGTCGATTACCTTTATATTTCTTAGGGGTGTGTTCTTTTGAAATTCATATTTGGCCTTATTGATCATTCTTTCTTTTATACTTTCATCGTAGATGACCAAGGTATTCAAAGATATTGATGCAAACTCCCACCCCCTCTTGGGGTCCACGCGACCTCCCAGTCTAGGATCATTCAAACTCAAAGATGCATCAGCTCTCGGGCTCCTTCTGAGCCCCCAAAATCAAACCGAGGTCCTTAATTTCTTTGTGTGTGAGTCCCACAAATCCCCACATGATAACACTCAGCCCCTTTCAAATACATTTTAAATCACAATTTCAGGCCCTAACCCCTTTTTCTTCTAGCGGAAATAGCTTGTGATCAAGGGAAGGGACCAGGCGCTTAACAATGCGCGCTGATTCAAAACTCTGTATCTTTGAGATACGAGATATTTAGCTCACAACACTCACAAAGTGATGAATGCCAATATGGATGATCGAAAAGCTCTTATTCCACCACCAGATCGATGACTCTCCCTAGCTTCACATATTTGGGCTTCGGGATTTTTTGAAGCACCACATTTCCAATTCACCAGAGTATCAAATTGGAGCACCTCCACAGGAAAAATATCAATGAAGCAGGTGCTTCCAGAAAATAAATGGACACCATTATTTTCGGGACTCCGACCTTCAAGAATCCTGGTTGTTGTTCCAACTTGCGGTACCTATGAAGTACTAAATCTATGAACTACTAGATTGGGTGCCATTTTTCCTCCCTTATCAACGGTTGGGATCTATCCTCCAGGACTCCGGGCTTTGGGACTTCAAGAGTCATGGTTTCTCCAAGCTACAATTTTGTCTAACGATGAATTAGTGGAGGCGAGATCTTCCCTCCACCCGTCCCTCGCAAATGAATGGACGATATCTTCTTCCAACCCTCTAGAGTGCCAACTCTCCATACTTTAGGATCTTCTGCCACGTGTCCTCCAACAGATGGCTGGGACAGACTTGTAATGTCCCCACTTTGGGACATCATCACAGGGCAGGGATTTATGATGACCAGAGTAGCCAGATGGATGCTAGAGTGAGTAGAGAGGTATTTG
>JASDQU010680623.1:36216-47719 GCA_032191745.1 Picea mariana
AACGGGAAAAATTGTTGCGCACGGTGTTGCAACAGAGGAAGGGGAAAAACGAAACAGGTGTTGGACGGAGTTGTTTCGGGAGTGAGAATGATGGGGAAGAGGTCGGCTAGTCTATGGAGTTGGGTAGGATCATCTCCCAAATATATTTCTTCTAATAGTGGGGACGTAGTGGACATTGAGCGACTGGAGTGAAGGGCCTGTTGTACCCCTCGCACTTCTTCTTAAATTATTTTATACATGGTCTCTTGCTTATCTTCATTTCTCTTCAAAATATCTTCTGAGGCATCTGATACAGCTGCGATGATGAAATTGAAGTCATCGAGCATGAACATAGTCTGCAGCTTGGTCTTACTAGATTTTGAATTCTTCTGCGATGTGGGTTTCGTGGGTGAAACATTTCTTTTGTTAGATGGTTCTACGTGATCAGGGGGATTCTATGGTGGTGTTACTTTGCCTTGCTTCTGTTGATCTTCTTTTCCATTGTTCTCTTCTTTGTCTACTTCGTCATCACCTCCTCCACTAGGTGATTCTGAAGTAGTCTCTTCGGATGAGTTGTTCAGCTGCTGGACCTCTTTTGTCTTCTTCCTTCTGCTAGTTCCAAGTGCATCATGCCCTTCATGAGTGACCATTGGGCTTCTGATTAGTTTAGGGTCGGATAGTTATGTGGGGTCAAAATGGATAAGGAGCTCTACAGGCCATTCCTTAGTTATTTCTTGTAGGTCCTCCTCTATGAATTTGTAATAACTCTATAGTACTTCTTTGTGTTCATCTCCGCGCACAATGATGTAGATAAAATTTCTATTTGCATGGAACTTCACAAATGGCCTGAACCTATGTAGGGTGTTTGGCATTATATGAGGGAAAACCTCAATAGTCCTCTTTAACTATAGGTAGTAGGTGTGGAACACTGCGTTTGACTGCCATTGTTTTCCCATATCGCTCGAATACCTGAGCGAAGTGAACTTTGCGGCTAAGGGTTCAGATGGGTCTATTTCAAGGAAGGTCACACCTTTCGACATCTCCCAAGCTATGAATGCGATGAGGATCAACAGCCAAATAAAATGGAACTCATAGCCCTGATCCTGAGCTTCATGACAATCTTGGCCTAACTAGTTAACTAAGTACTTTTCCCAATTCATTTGTAGCCCTTCCACGCATTTTCCTACGAGGTCAAAAACAAACCTTGTGACCTGCGTGGGTTTGTTCTTCTGGACTAGCTTACCATCAATCAATTGGAAAGCAAGGCACACTGCACCATTTTGGATGGAGGCTACCTTGTAGCCGCACTTTCCCTTCTCCACATCATTGTATGTATCTTTAATCTTCTGCACCAGGGCATGGTCTGTAGCCTTTCATGGGTAAAAGTCTTGTGGGTCTAGTCCCTGCATGCTCAATCTGGTGATCTGATGGATTAGCGCTGGATCAATGGTGATACATCTGTCTAGACGCAAATAACTGCCATGGAATCTCAACAACATGAGCTTAACGAGAGCGTTAACTTCCTAGTGCCTTCCAAAATGGGGTATTTTCATTACGTTCAGGATGGTGGACTATGCGAGGTCCATAGTCCATGGTTGGGGGATTATCTTCGACTTCTTCTCCTTCGTCCTAGTCAAATATCTGTGAGGGGCAAGCATGCTTGAATTTATTGCGATCCCCTACATTGAAGTCACTGATCTTTAGTGTCATGATCTTATCCGACTGAGGCTTGTCTGTGTGTATCCCCTTCGAGAGGTACGCAGTGACCAAGGTGTAGTCGAAGTCCCTGGGGACACTGTCACGATTCACTGCCTCAATCGTAGGCATGATGTAGTTGGGAAGGATGGATGGGATTAACTTTGCATTTTCCAAGTCATCTTGATGCTTGGTTCTTTTCTTGGCCACAACTCAGGATGGTCTGAATCCATGAGCAGTCGACGGGGAGGCTCGCATTCCTCTCATCGATGAAGCTTGAATTTTGATGGACATCACCTTCTCATACATAAGTTTGATTAGAACTTCTTTGACATAATTTTATACGGCACTGAGTTCATCCAACTTGCACGCTCTAGATCGGAAAACTCATGTTGATTAACAAACGATCGATGCAATAGAATAGGTAGATTTGTTAGCACAACACAGTAGCAATGAATTCTCTTATTGACTCAGATACAATTCATGAAAGTGTTCTTGGCGCAATAGTCTACGGAATAAGTAGACATCGATGTAATGGATCCCTCCAATGGAAAAGAATCCTTCATCAATGTAATTCTGTCCATTACAGCACGACCCCAATGGTGTGATGGTGAGATTTCTGATCATAAATTCTATTCTAACTATTTGATAACGTCAATCTAACCGTTATAATTCTTCCAACGATCATATCGCTCTTCCATGGTGAAGTGCCAATATGGGATGCTCTGATATTCTGACGAAGTTCAAATGTTGGAGACCTTCCTTCTACGAAGTCTTCTCTGGAACTGCCTATGATTTCTCCAACTTTTCTTTATTCTTGCTGAGCTTTCTAGCCTTCTTCCCTGTGATGTATGTCTCGATATTCCTCTTTCCATTCTGATTCTTATCTCCTCTTGGCATAGTAATTTCGTGTTGTTGATGGTCTTTCTTAGGGTTCAAGGCCAATACTTCTAATACTTCTTCTCTCTTGTATAGACAGGTGTTTCAAATATTCTTGTGTTCTTTCAACTTCGACATCCAGATTTCTAGTCCTCAGTAGCTTCGACTAGTTTTCTTGTTCGTCCAGTAAGTGTGTTATCCTCTTGTCCATGAAATCTCTTAGTTCTTGATTTTTTTGTTCTAGAGCTTCCTCTTATTTTCTTTGCGTCTGATCTTTCTCAATCCAGGATTTTCCTAGTAACATAGAAAATGGGGCGTTGTCTTCAAAAAAATTAATGATCTCAAATTCTTCTTCTGTCAAAGTTCCATGAGCACTCATAGACATCTGGGTAAGTCTTCCACATAGGGTTATCAACTTTCCTCCAAATAATCCTATTCCTCCCAATGAAGGAATCATAGAAGGCTTTCCTAAAATTTCCCAGGTTCTTTCTTTCATGATATTCACCTGTGTTTCTGTATCCATAACACAGTTTATGTCGAAATATCCTATTCTTGTTTCTATGCACTCTTTCTCTTTGAAGATCTCTGATAAGTTGATGTCTCTATGATCATTCAGGGTTTCTTTAATTTGTAGTAATAGAGTCTCTGATTATTTTTGGGGTTATTCCATAGTCTTAGTTTCTTGGCCTTCCTCATGGTTTTTTTGTTCCATATTCGTTCTTTCAACCTTAGCAATCATTCTAGGGAAATCCAAAACTTCATGGTCCATAGGTTTACAACAAAGACAACTAGGTGTTCTACCAGAGAATTCCTTAGAAAGATGTCTTGGTCTTATGAAACTGTAACAAAGAGTTAATCCTCTCTTTCTCTTAGATGATCCCCAACCTTTCTTGTACTGTGCACTAGGATCATAGTAGCTAACCTGCAAAAAAATCTTCCTAGGATCCTGCATCCATTTGTTAGTCCAACCATTCTTTCTATGCATAGGAATAACATATCTTTCATTATTTCTATCAGAACTAATCATATCAAACCTTATTTCTTCTAGTTGTGCCTTAGTTTTCATATTAGGACAAAATTTATCAAATATACCTAGATCTATACTTTTGAAACAAAAATTTTCACTTATCTTACCTTTATTAGAGCATAAAGCTTCCAGATCTTACCTCTTTTTGACAAACATTTTCACTGATCTTACCTCTTTTTCTTCAGATCCAATTCCCTTCTTAGCACAAGTATAATACTGCACACACATCAGAAAATCTACACACAGAGATTTCTCTTTTCTTCAGTTTCCAACAATCACAGTTTCAGGTCCTCTCAACGGAACCATTTTTTGGCACAAGGGAATACCTAGGGTTCAACACTTCAACAATGCACCAAAAAAAACCTAACTACCATCCCTTTCGGCAACACCTGTGAAGAAGAAGAATTCTCACCCGAGGTAGAGGTAGGGGTGGTTGCAGGAATCAGATGTTTGCAACCTAGCTGGGACACAGATCTTTGATTACAACACCTTAACAAAGCACTTAACACTTGTCATTCATTAGTACTTAACCTTTTTCTACAACACAAATAAACCTTAATTATAGTGCAACGCAGTATTTAAAAAGATTCAACACATTCAAGCACTAAGCACATCAACATAGATCAAATCTAGCATCTTATTCACATCATTAGGCACTAAGATATCATATTCATCTAAGCATGCATTATTGCACTAAGCATTAATCATATGAAAACTAAAACAACCACCATACACAAGGCAACCACAACACATGATATACGTGGTTCACCCCCATCCTAGAGCTACGTCCACAAACTCTTCTTCTCTTTATTGTCTTATGTCAATCATCTACATGCACAGAGCCACAAGATCCTACTCCGCATAGGACATGAGATCTGCGTGCACTCCACCAGATCCTCCTTCCCTGAGCTAGGTTACAACGTGAATCCTTTACACAATCTCTTACAGTCACTTTCACTTAGCCTTGCAAGCCTCACATAGTATGCACAAAGCATTTACAACCATTCACACTTAGCACAACATCACACATATGCACATTGGCCTCTTCCTGCATCACCTAGATATCTATTTATACATTAAAAAAGGGCCTAACCATGGGTAAACCCATGGGCCAACATCCCCATACCCATTACATAATCCCAAAACCCAAAAATCCCTAAACAAGGGGTCGAGATCCCGTGATCTCCACTTCTACTTTTGCTCCACCTTCTACAGCCTGTCGAAGTCCTAAAATAGGTTAACCTTGACCAAGGATATCCAAAATTGGTCAAGGGACAACAATCATCTGCCCTACGACATCAAGCCCTTCAAAGATGAGGCATTGTGTGATGTTTCTTCCCTTGAGGGTTGTGATGTTATTTTAGGAAAACCATATTTGTGGAAGCATCATGCTATGTATGCATCTAGACCCAACAATGTTATTATTACTTTGGGTAGACAATTGTACATGATACCATAGGTAGCTCCAACTACCGTTATTTCTTTAATCTCTGTAAGAAATGCATTAAGATCATTTCACAGACTGAGAAGTTTTTCTTCTTTGTGATCCATGCTCATAGTAAGAACAAGGTAGGTGCCACATCGCTGGCCTCTAAAAACAGCCTCTCTTTGCAGTAGAAGAAAGTGGATGGGATCGTGGAATAGTACATAGACATCTTCTCCTCACCCATCAGGGTATCGACGCACTGCCAAGTCAAGAATCTAATTGATCTAACCCACAATGAACCTTTGCCTAATGGAACAGTATATTCATCGCTCATTGATGGAAAATGACAAAATCATGTGTCATATCCCATAGCTTCTTCAAAAGGGGCACATAAGACCCATCTCCTCCCCTTGTGGAAGCTCGATTGTACTGGTGCAGAAGAAGGAAGGGACTTGGTGAATCTGCATTGATTACAGAACATTAAACAAAATCACATTCAGAAACCGATACCCAATTTCTGGGATTGATGACCTTCTTGACCAACTCAAGGGGGAAAAGTTCTTCAAAAATATTGACCTAAAGTCTGGCTACCACCAGGTTCCCACCCAACCAACTGATGTTTGGAAGAAAATTTTCAAATCTAAATAAGGTCTCTTCGAATGGCTGGTCATTCCCTTTGGAATAAAAAATGCACCAGCCACTTTCATGAGGCTTATGGATGATGTATTGAGAACCTTCACCAACTCTTTTGTGGTGGTATATTTGGATGACATCCTCATCTTTAGAAAAACTAGGGAGGAGCACATGCAACATATTCAACAAGTTTTGAGCACTCTGTGACAACACAAGCTACATGCCAACATGGAAAAATGTTCCTTTGGCATGGATAAGGTCCAATAATTGGGATACATTGTTGATGAGCATGGGGTACATGTCAATCCCACTAATATCCAAGTCATTTGTGACTGGCCAACCCTGAACACACTAACCGAGATTTGGAGCTTCTTAGGATTGGCCAATTTATACCGACAGTTCATGTTGGTATTCTCCCATATTACATGGGCCCTCAGCCATGTGACCAGGGGTGGTGGCAGGGAAATGTTCATGTGGGGGAAGGAACAACAACAAGCATTTTATTATTAGAAGCATTGATTGTGCTCTACTCTAGTACTCTCCTTTCTAGATCTGCAACATCCATTCAAGATTGAGACTGATTCATCTGACTATGCTCTAGGAATAGTTCTCACTTAACATACTCATTCGGTGGAATACCATAGTGAGACACTCTTAGATACTATCGGAAAATACCCCACCTATGAAAAGGAAATGTATTCCATCGTAAAATCCTATCATCAATGGAAACATTACATTTTGGGAAAGGAGACAATCATCCACACTTATCACAAGCCTCTACCATTCATACATACATAGGGGAATTTGTAGAACGAATTCCATCAAAAGTGGTCCACCTACCTGTAGCAGTTCCATATCAACATAAAGTATAAAACAAGGAGAAAAAATTGTGTCATTGACTACCTCAGTCAACCTCCCATGGCTGCACTCACCACTGTGATCCATTTCTATGGACAAGAGGCATATGAGTGGCCCCAAATTTATCATCATGATCCAGACTTCGCCACCACCTATCAGCTCTTGGGTATAGGAGTGGCTGTCATTGATTTTCACATTTAGGATGGGTTTTCATTCCATATGGACCATATCTATGTTCCTGCAAGTGAGCATGCAAATATTATTTGGGAATCCCACTACAGTCGGGTGGCAGGACATTTTGGCGTGGAGAAAAATGTAGTCATTATCAAGAAACTTTTTTATTGTCCAAAACTTTGATAGGACATCAAAAAATATATCATATCTTGCACTGCCTATTCCATTTCCAAGCCAGCCATAAAAAATCAAGGCTTATACACCCCTCTTCCTACCCCCAAGAATCCTTTGGAATCCATCTCTATGGATTACATGTCTGGCCTTCCATCCACCAAGAAAGGAAATGATTGTGTATTTGTGGTCGTTGATCGGTTTTCGAAGATGTCCATCCTCACATCCTGCAAGAAGAACATCACAATGACCGATACTGCTAATCTCTTCTTCGAATGAGTGTGGGTACATTTTGGGATACCAAATACCATCATATTTGATCGATACAATAGGTTCCTTAGCAAATTTTGGTCGAGTCTCTGGTCATTGTTGGACACCAAGATCACTAAATCCACTTCTTTCCACCCCCAAACAAATGACCAAACATAGGTCGTTAATCAGATGGTTGTGCACATCCTGTGCATGTACAACTCTAAGCATCCAAATACATGGGATGAGAGTCTCCCCTATTTTCAACACAGTTACAACATGACTCTCCATAACTCCACTGGTCATAACCCATTTCAGGTGGGATTGGGATACCAACCCTTGGGTCCCATTGATGTTTCACCACCTTTGGAAACCAAACAAACAAACTCTTCCCATGTTCAGTTTGAGACCGAAAAAGCCACTTGATTTATTGAGTGGATTAAGCACATACACCAACAGGTCCATGATATTTTGTAGAAATCCAATGTTAAGTACAAGCAATGCCATGATAAACACAGGGTACCGTACTAGTTTCAGGTTGGAGAAAAGGTTTGGTTGCACTTGTAGAATGAGCGTCTTATAGGGCCCCATAAGAATCTCCTCCCACTTCTATATGGGCTTTACACCATCACCAAGGCTATGGGTAACAATGATTCTGAGCTCAACACTCCACCATTCCTTGGCTTGCACCCAATGTTCAATTTGGACCTCCTTCGGCCATATTTTCCACCATTATTTCACATATCAAAGATTGCAGAACAACTAAAACCAATTGAGCTCACCGCTGATTTCATGGAATGGGAATCCACTGATCAGATAGTGGACATACAGGTCAAGGGCACATGCCAGCAGAGGATTGAGCTTTATCGGGTTGTCAAGGTAGGGAATATCCTACACCAAGGCAAGTGGCTCACCTAGGGAAAAATCCAACAGAATTTTCCTCACCTGATGGGGGGACTCAATGAAATGGATACCATGTCTTCCTAAGGGGGAAGGATTGATCCATGTGGATATTGGTGGACACCCACCAATTCCAACTAGCTCCTCTTGTCAGTTTTTAGTTCATCACATTCTTATGTACTTCTTTGTAATTTTGGGTTCTACACTTTTAGGGTTGTATAAATCCCTACACAACTTCCAGGGGGATAATGGTGGCCTCTCACCTAATCCAATTGGCTTATTTTGTATGTTTTCATGTCAACACATCTTGTTGTACTTCCAGGGCTGTTTTGGAGCCATAAATAATGTGTTTTTGTCTTGCCATAGTCAAAATATAGACGGAGTCAAATATTGATGGTGTAATGTGTATTTCTCTAAAATACCTTTCCAACTAGCTATCACGCACCTAAAATGGAGGTCGTATGCAAAATTTACGACCTAGTGAAGTTGAGGTACCAACTTACCCGTAGGGGCCCACTTGAGTTTTGGTGTTTCACCTCCTAGGCTTAGGTTTTTGGATGTCTAGGGTTTTGGAATTCATGAGTAATATTAAAAGGCCTCTGGAGCCTCATTGTAATCATTCTTCTTAGAAGGATGTGCATAGAAGCCACATATCTTCTCATAGATAGATACCATCATTCAAGCAAGTGTTTCAGTTTTATAGTTTTACAGTTTCATCCTATTTCATTTATTCAATAGAAGATATTGTTCACTGGATATCTGTGTTGTTCTTCATATCTATGTGTCTATTGTATTCAATCTATGAATTAGTTCATTTTTCTCCTAAATACGGATCACTAGAAGTTTGTCGGCTTTGATACCATGTAAATGTGTTGAACCTGCATAGAATAGATCTAGCTAGCAAATAACATACACAATTTGCAGAGAAAATATGAGAAAAGAGAAGAGAAAGAATAGAACAATTTTGATTAACCAAATGAATGAATGATAATTTACACATGATATAATTTTTATAACTCAACTAATGTGCACTGGAGGAGAATACAATGTTCCATAGTGATGGTATAAAGTGATATGGACACACACCAGCAATTACGGGAGTAAAATTCCACCTAGTCTAGTCTTTGAGGAAGTTATAGGAGTGAACTGCCACCTAGTCTGAGTTAACTAGTCTCTCAGTCTTCAGTTAACTAACTGAAACATAGTGAAGTGAGGAGGAGACTAGGGAATCATGAGTAATGCATTAGTTTGGTGATGATACCAAGGACAATGTGCATTAGTTGGTGACGATCCCAATGTTTCATGGTTATAATCGCAATGTGGCATCTAGACTCCACTCAATTGATCAAATTGAAGTGTGAATTGAAGATAATATTCTCCTAGAGGAATATTCTCCCTAAACTATAGGAGACTGAATAATGACTAATAAACATAGGGAAAACCTTAGGAAAAATAAATCCTAGGTGTGTGTGAAGTATCTCCAACATTAATTTGATAACTTGTCTTTTTTTTGGATTTCAGGGACATTAATATTATAGTTTGGAATTTTAATTTTCTCCATTTGATAAAGGAAAAGTGAAAGTTTCATGTTATTGGGTGTTTATTTGGATTAATAATAAAAATATCTCTTCTCCTTCCCTAAGATAGAATTCATTGAAAGATAAATTTTTTCATCACATTCTTTCTGCATGGTTTTGGAGTCGAGTTATCACATCATCAATTTCATATTCGTGCACCCTTTTGAGTAAGGAACATTTTTTGTTTTATAGCACACCAAAAGTAGTATAAGGATAGGGCCTTTGGATTAGGGCAAAGTGAGTAAACTATCCAAGGATATTAAATGAGACTATAGAATACTAGAGAGAGTAAAAATCCAATAGTATCAATTAGCATTATTCGAGAAATATCCTCTCAAGCAACAGTCAAACATGAGGTCAAGAAAAGTGAACGGTTGATATTTTCCCTCGTCTTTTTCCTATTGGTACTATTGCAAGTTTGGGGCTTTAAAGAGTTCCATGTCCTCGGGGTGACACTACTTCTTCTTAGTTTTTGGATTGTGGATTTGTGTCTAGAATTCCCATATCCATTTGATAGTCTTGATTATCAACTGTACCCCACCAATGTTCATTATGAATTGGTAGACATAATAACCTCTCCTAGGATTCCACATAGGTGACTACAAGGGGGACTCCTTGTGGTACTTGCGGAAGACGTTCAATCTCAGCTTCAGTAAACTGTGATGATATTTTCCTGTGAGCTCTTACTTGAACCTTGGGGAACTATTTTGTGAGGATTATCATAAATATTGCTCATATATTCATTGACGACTTGATATCCCATATTCAGAATATCCTTTCACTTATTGTTTTATTCTTCGATTACCTTTATATTTCTTAGAGGTGTGTTCTTTTGAAATTCATATTTGGCCGTAGGGATCATTCGTTCTTTTATACTTTCACCGTAGATGACCAAGGTATTAAAATATATTGATGCAAACTCCCACCCCCTCTTGGGGTCCACACAACCTCCCGGTCTAGGATCATTCAAACTCGAAGCTGAATCAGCTCTTGGGCTCCTTCTGAGCCCCCAAAATCAAACCGAGGTCCTTAAATTCTTTGTGCGCGGGTCCCACAAAGCCCCACAAGATAACACTAAGCCCCTTTCAAATACATTTTAAATCACAATTTTAGGCCCTAACCCCTTTTTCTTCTGGAAGAAATAGCTTGTGATCATGGGAAGGGACCAGGTGCTTAATAATGCGCTCTGATTCAGAACTCCGTATCTTCGAGCTACGAGAGATTTAGCTCACAACACTCACGAAGTGATGAATGCCAAAATGGATGATCGAAAAGCTCCTATTCCACCACCAGATCGATGACTCTCCCTAGATTCGCATATTTGGGCTTCAGGGTTTTTTGAAGCACCACATATCCAATTCCCCAGAGTGTCGAATTGGAGCACCTCCACCGGAAAAATATCAATGAAGTAGGTGCTTCCAGAAAACAAATGGACACCATTATTTTCAGGACTCTGACCTTGAAGAATCCTGGTTGTTGCTCCAACTTGTGGTACCTCTGAAGTACTAAATCTATGAACTGCTAGATTGGGTGCCATGTGTCCTCCCCTATCAACAGTTGGGATCTATCCTCCAGGACTCCAAGCTTCGGGACTTCAAGAGTCATGGTTTCTCCAAGATACAATTTTTTCTAATGATGAATTAGTGGAGGTGAGATCTTCCCTCCACCTGTCCCTCGCAAATGAATGGACGATATCTTCTTCCAACCCTCTAGAGTGCCAACTCTCCATACTTCAGGATATTCCACCATGTGTCCTCCAATAGATGGTTGGGACAGACTCTAGCCTTCGGGAGTGTTCAATACTTTACAACTTGTTCTGACCGAACCCTAAACTAATGAAGTGTAAGATATATTCTCCATGTATCCTTTCTTGATCAACAATCAAAATTTTCTCTGGCTCCTGGCCCTTCAGGAGTTCTCGACTCACCGCGGTCT
>JASDQU010680624.1:21834-34746 GCA_032191745.1 Picea mariana
GTCTAATTCAATTTCAAGTATTCAAGAGGAAGTTAGGTCCAAGATACCAAAACTTATTGTTTTTGGTGTCTTTTAAGTGCATGAAATTGTACAGATTTCTATTTGTCCAATATTTCCATGGCATGTATAAAATTTGTGCTTGAAACACTTGGGTCCATCTTCTATCCAATCCCATAAGTTTCACTCATGTTTACTTTGCAATCTTTAGATATGACTATTTTACTAAAACCACCTATTTAAGCCTAGTTTGGGGATTAAACAAAACCCTAACTTGTATAGCCTGTAGCTCGGGAAATATGATGAACTAGATTTTCAAATTTTCATGCCATGTACTTAGTTCTTTCCTCTATTGATCCTAAAATTTCCATGCAATTCTAGTGATAAAAATTTCTATGCCATTCTAGTGATCCTAAAATTTCCTCTATTAACATTAAAATTTCCATACTATGAAGATGTCAAAGACACACACTTCCATTCTTGCAAATGTCTCATCTAGGTCATCCTTTTGAATGATACAATATCCATACACCATGAATAGTGTTTGGAACTGATTTCTTTCCATCATTTTTTAGATCCTACAATATTCCATGGAAACCCCATACAAAACTTCTCTGATACAAATATGATATATAAACTATAGTCTATCATGGGTATTACATTAGACACTTTGTTACAAGACATCTTAAATTCTACTACAAAATACCATGAGATTATACTCATTTATACAATGTTTTCTTATGATCAAAATGTAATATTACAAGTATATTAGTTAAAATATTGAAATGAACTGAGAATATAAGAGGGAACATATATTAGTAAAATGAGCACACCAACACAAGGAATGACAATATGTACTATGGGAAACCTGATTTGGGAAAAACCAACAAGAAAATGAACAATGCACCTTGTTGTTTACAAAGAAGCATGGACTCACTATGGAGTTACAGTAGACACTATCACTTGTGAAAAACTTCTATAAGGTATTTTTCTACCTTTGTTCTACTCAAATATAACAATCATTTTCTCTAGTCATCTATATTACAATTGCCTTCTTCAACATTTGGTGTATCGAGGGAACCCAATGCTTCTACATATTAGAGAAATCATTTTCACCATATAACCTACTCACTAGCATGATGAAATCCCTCATGGGTTCTCATAAATTAGAGGTGGGATACAAATTAGATGGGAAATTCTAAATTATTTCTTCTGTCTTACCACATAATTTTGGCCCAACACCTACCCAAAATATTGAGTGAAGAAAAACTTTGTGTTTTCTCAGAGGTTGGGCTCCAACCCTAGATGAAAAAGTCTTACATGTCAAGTTATATTTTCAATGTTTATCTTTAGCTATACTATAATATGAAGATTGTTGGCCTAATGTTTCCTTCTCCCTCGATGGAGTGTAGGTACAACCTAATATGTATCTATCAGACCTAGCATCCAGCACAAGCGATGAAATTTAGAGAGGGACAAGGGAAAACATATCCAACACATGTTACAAGGAAAAATCAACTAGAGGTGAAAAGGTCAGAAGAAAGTTTGGTAGGCGCTTGAAATTATTTCTTATTGAAGGAGGATCATGCTCTTATGATGATGAGAGCATAGGTGACATCGCGGTTCCCTTGAGGTACAAACACCTACTGAAACAATGGGTACCTAAGGAACTACTAGAGTTGGACACCGACTACTGTGTTAATGAGAGGATGTATCACATTACTTCAACATCCATCCATGGCCTTGGTTTATTCTCCATGGACGGCATAAAGGTAAAATATGGCGGATTAGTTGAATTGTTTGAGTATGTTGGACCATGTTACACTTATGGAGTATGGTTGACGTTGGTCCAATATATGCCTAGTATGCAGAGATACGCACTTGCCGCAAATTATATACAACTGAAAGACAATAATAAAAATAAAGGAGCGACTATGTATATTGATGGAAGGCCAAAGGCATCGTGGAATATTGTAGGTCTTATAAATAGTACAAGGCCTGGGACGACAAGAAAGGAACCCATTTGCATTTTTGAGGAGCATGAAGGTAATAGGATATTTGTATGTGCGGTGAAAACAATAATGGCAGGCAAAGAGTTGTTGGTCGATTACAATCTGAATCGAGTCTACCCAGGAACGTCTTCTTTTGCTATGGTACAAAACCCATTATACCCAAACTTAAAAAGGGATTACTTAATTTGTGAATGTTTCATTTGTGACGAAATTTTATTTTATTTCTGACTGTTACATTTGCTAATTTTTGCTCAATGTTTCATTTCCAAATATTTGCTAATTTGTATGTGTGAATGTTTCATTTGATAATATTTGCCAATATTCCATTATTTCATATATTTTTTTTTTCAATATTTCTTGCACGTACTAACATTCTTCTTGAAATTCTGCCAAAGTGATGATCGAGGCAAAGGCCCCATTCCTAGCACCGCATCGACCGAAAATAATGAATATATAAGCGATGAAGAGATATTTGATTATAGAGACCCCTTGCAGACAATAGAATTGTCCCTAAGAAAGGCCAATAGGGAATTCTGGGATTTGGTCCTTGCTGGGCCGGAAACTACTGAGGATTTCTAAAGGATAGCTAAATTACGCGTTAAGATAGCAAATTATGGGGTAAGTCATGTCATCTAACAGTATCCATTTTTGGTTTTAAATTTTGTAATTTGATATATGCAAGTAACACATATTTCTCATTGTAGAATTTTGTGAGATCGATGAGAGGGGAAGAGGAACGTCTTGGTAGTAGCAGCAGGACTGCAACAGCGAACCTGCATGGCCACATAGCCACCGGGCTATTTTCCACCCCAAGTGTGTCGCCTGAGACCGATTCTATACCTTCTAGGGGTGATGCCACGCCCCCACAACACACGCCAGATCATGCAGGTGGTGTACATGATCATGGAACTGATCACTCTTTCGTTGATTGTTACCCTGGTTCTACACGTATCCAAAGAACAGGAACAACAACAGTATCATTTTTGGTTGACCAGGACATGGTTCCTCTAAAAATAGTACAACTACCAGGTATTTAATATATGTCTTTATCGAGATTCTTGTTATATAATTGTTTAAACAATCACATATCAGTGAGATTTAAATTACTAATGATGACGATGTTTTATAGGAAACAATGTGTTCTACAATAGTTTTCATGACTATGCATTAGAACTTTTTGGGCTGACCATTCGACTACAATGAAATCAACAAAATTCCAAACTGAAAAACCTTATTATCTCCAGACTGGTTGGAAAGTTTGGTGACTTGTTCAATAAGTTGGAAGTCCTAAAAAGGACTGGCAAGCATTTGAAACATGTTAGAGAGACATATAGGAATAAATTAGTACAGGACCCCAAGTGCAAATGCCCTTTGGTTGTCCCCGAGAGGGAGTGGAAAGAAATTATTCTCGATGCAAGAGAATTAGCGATGAAAGCACAAGGGAAGAAACCACCTGGCCCTGGAAGGTAAGAAGTGTTTTCAATTTACTATGATGTTCTTTTGTTTACTTTACGAGGAAAACAATCAATATCTAACATATTTCAAAATATTGTGTAGACTTCAAGACACTTCCAAGGAAAAAAAGGCAAGACAAGAAAAACATGGCCAACATAAACTGGGCCAAGGTGGTTACGAGAGATTGAAGGCACGGGTTGTAAGTGCCTAAACATTTTACTTTTTTTAATCATCGTCACAAAATATGTAATTCATTGCAGCTAGTGACTAATTGTTTTGATATTGCTCAATGCAAGGGGATTTGTTCAATGACCAAGCCACAAAAGAAGATCTAAAGGTCGGGTTCACGCAGGGTTTTGATGGCATGGTGGAACGATGAAGAAGCTTGGGGCAATTTCCATGTGTCTCTCTGGAGGACATGGTAAATAAAATGAAATTAAAAACGTGTCGATTAGTTTTTACTCATTAATTACTTGTAATGTAAAATATATTTTTTATTCATTTAAAATGTAAAATAATGTGTGTCTTTTCCACATTCGCAGGAGAGTAAAAATGCTACCAATGATCCTGATGTATCGGCCAATGAACTACACCCTGACCCCCATATTGATTCAAGCATTGTTGCCGAAGGACCATTACATAGTGGTATGCGTGCATTTTTAATGTTTTTTCCATTTTTCAATGAGTATTAATATTTAGGGTATATTTTGTACTGAATACTTATATTGTTTCATATGGCAAAGTGTGTATATGTCAATCGAGAGCAGAGATCAATAAGCGCAAAAACAACAATGCGGCCACCAACTACTATTTCTACTGCACTGGCTAATCCAGGTATAAAACATTGTAATTAAATCTGTATTAATTAAATTTCCCTAGGAACAGTGAATAACAATATCACTTGAATTTTTTTTGTTGTTGCAGGAGTGGATTCCCGTGATGCGCATCCTCAACCTCCACACCGAAATACTAGAATTTCATCATGGTGTGAGGTGTTGAGTATTGATGATGCAACACTTCAAGAAGGCCCAATAACTGCGGGGGATCAATTAAATTATGATGATGACTTAATTTGTGCTTTCATGGAGACCAAGAAGAAGAAGAAGAAGAAAAACAAATGATTAGAAATTTTATTATTAATATAAATTCAATATATTTCTGGTCCAATGTAATTTATTTTGTTTTCCTACATGTCATGAATGTTATTTTCTTTCATGTTTTTTGTTTTAGCACATGGCGATGAATGTTTTTTGCTTACATTTAATGTTACTATCATTTCTAATTATAGTTGTAAAATCTAGATAGATTGGGTATGGGGAAATGAGAGTGATGTGAGAGAGGGGGAGGGGCCAAAAGAGCTTCCACCTTCATGTGGTTGGTCATGTTCAGTAGAGAATAATTTATTCTCGAAATGAAGAGAACCTCATTCAGGTATTCGTCTTTAGTCATTAATTTGTAGAGGTTGTTACATCTTTAATTACTATTCTGAAATATAATTAAGTCATGTGATAAATCGCAGGATGGAGAGGAGCAACGTTGGAGGCACCCCATCACTCAAAGGTATGGATCTTGTTAAGGATTGGTTTAAGGTGATTTTTGGTTGATTTATGACTATCATGATATTTTGTAATGAATGTGGAGATCAATGATTTTTTTTAGGAAATTTGAATTTAATAAGACAAAGTTATGCTGACTCCACGAGTGTTAAGGATGTATGGTGGTGGGCACAATCCCCAAGGTATGTCTCTCTAGCCAACATTGTTTCTAGCCTAAATCAATGTAGTACACACTAAATGCGGTGACCCTGAGGTTCATCATCCTCTTCATATGCTTCTTGCTCCTCCTAGGAGGTTCGAACTTCCTAACCTAACCTAGGCTACCCCTACATACCTCGGCCTACCCTAAACCTAACCTACATCCTAAGCCTAGCAATGGGAAGAACTTCTCATCATTCAATTGAGTTCAGTAATGAGGTGTGTATTGTCTTTGTCAAGACTATGAATAGGATATTTAAAACCCACTAGTTTTTTGAGGAGATCTCTTTCTTATCACAATTAATTTTCCACTACAAACCCCCTTCACGAAACCAACCTTCAATTGCTAGGTATTTTCAATTTCACCCATGGTTACATAGTCAAGTCCTCTCAAATCTGGACTCTCCCCTAAAGACATTGTCACACAATGAATTGACTTATTTGTGGTTGGTGACTCACCAGGGAAATCATCTTCTCCCTTCTCTACTTTTAGTACTATTTTTGTAGTGACATCAAGGGCTTCATCTTCTAATGAGGATGATCATCCCTTTTTCATGTTACATATGAAATTTCCATTTTGTCATTTCTCTTTTTTAGTAGTTTAACTTATTTTGTTTTATAATTCATCTTCTAGGAGATGCTACTGTGATCCCACAATGGGTCACTACTCAATTGTACTTTTGAGTCCCATTGACCTCAACTATTAGACTCCTGACGCAAGATCATATAGCAACTTTTAAAGTACATATGTATGAATTAGGTTATATAGCAGCTTTTAAAGGCATTCTAGTGATGCTTATTATCACCCTTTAAAAGTTAGGTCATAAATCACATTACAAATTATTTCCATGCCTTAAATGGATGGGAAACACCAATTTACAATTTGACCAACTTTAAATCCTATTTTAGGGCCATCACGAGAGACCCCCAAAATCTGTCCAACCATTCATTAATTTTTCAAATATTTTGGTTTTTTAAACTTTTTCGATTGAAGTTTCGATGCGCTGAAGGATAGGCATTTTTAGCCCATACTTTTTTACTCCAAACTGTTCAAACCAATGTTAGGAAACTCTAATGAGGCCTTTCATGAATGATTTACCTTAAAATGGTTAGAAATTTACATTTGTAACAAAAAAAGAAGAAATAACTCCCACCTTCCAATTGAATCATTTATGTTTCCATCATATCTTGTGGATCCATAAAGATTTGCAAAAGGCCAATTTAAGGGTTATTTGGTGCCCCATCTAGAGCATTAAGGTGATTCCCTTATGTTTATGGATAGATAAATTACCAATTTTAAATTTGATTTAAAAGGTTATGATTGAACATTTTATGAATGAAAACATATTAAGGAATTTGATAAAAAAAGTGAACATGAAGGGATTTTTAAAATATAGCAAACTATCCAACCACACTAAAATGAGATAAAGTAAATTTATAGTCAAAAAAACATCAAAAAATAATTTAGGGTTAAAAAAAAGTATAGGTTTTTTTTTTTTTTTTATGTCAAGTCAAGTTGTGCCGTAAATATTAACTTAAGGTTAATTAAGGAGATATTTTTAGGTCCCATCAAGATTTTTCAAGTATATTTGACCATAAAAAGAGAACAAGGAAAGGCCGCCACTCTAAACTATTAGACTTTTCACGCAAGATCTCTAGGCCTTTCTCCTACTATCCTAAAAACTCACGTCCATCCTCAGGACTGTCTACCATTTGACTGTCCTGAGCTATTTTTGTAGCCCCAACCTACCTAACGTTGACCTATTTTCATACTAGCTTACCCTAGGATATCTCCCCTTTCATGCCTAGGCCATCATCTCCCTAACGCAAGGCCATTAACCCTATCTCCTAAACATTTAGACACCCCACGGCTACCTACAAAAACCCTTACTAATGAYTGTCCTGAAGTCTTAATTTAAGACCCTATTCCACTTTGACACACCCCTAAAAGCAAACTCACATACCTCATAGTCACTCTACCTAAACCGCCTCCCAAAATCTCCACCTAAAATCATAGTAAAACCTTCAATTATGAYTGTGTGAACATAGTCATTCCCAACCACATTTAATTTGCTTTTGACAGAGATAATTCATGGGGAACATAACCTACAATATGCATACATAAGCAACATTAAAAATATTAACTTGTGTGCATTTGGAGGGGTTACATATCATTTGAATTTGCATATTTAGGACAAGTAGGATTGATACATATTGAATTGAAGTCAAATAGACAGTCCCAACTTCTTATATGTAATGAAGTGAGAATGACACTATTGGATTATTGGATTGATACATATGGAACATTTTTTGGATTTGAAATATTGATGTCTTGAAATTAGTTTGATCAAAGTCATAGATACTTCAAAGAAAATTATTTTGCTCTATTAGGAAATTGTGTATATCATTAAAATTTAGTCATTGATTGATCTTAATCATTTGAATACTTGCATTATCTTGAGTTTGAAAGCATCATCTTCTAGGCATTGTATACAAACACAAACACATGTGGCATTTGCACACTTAAGTGAATATCTTGTTGTCACATACATTTCCTTGAATCATTCATTAAATATCTTTTAGATGAGTTTACATGAAAGAGTGTTTCATTATTTCATGGTATGTAGTTTTTGTCATATCATGGTCTATGTGAAATCTGAGATATTTTCACTCTTTGTTGTTTTCAGAAATAAACAATCTATGTACACAGGTGAAAGACGGGCCCTTAGTAGGCAAAGTTGTCATTGGTGGGTTGTTTAACCTAGTGAAACATGAAGGAAAACATGTAACAGACCGTGATTTTATGGAAAAGTGGACACCAATCTATTTTGTCTCTACTCACTATATTGATATTTGCCTGGATGAAATTTAGAAAATGGTTGTTTGAATTGGTAAAATAAGTATGTTATTAACTCTTTCAATAATCTAGGTTCAACATTGATTTATCATGAAATAAAATTATTTTCCTTGCATGAAAAAATGTTATGGGGATATTGGCAAGTAGTAATCATAGTTTAGAATTGTTTTTCAGCCTAATTGTATGTGAAAATTGTGAAATATTAAAATTGAATCCAGATAGATTATTTGTATAACTACCAAATGCACATATTTTAAGTTAATACATTTCATAGGATTTATGTGTTTCTTATTAATATGAACATTGTACATAGCTATTCCTTCAATTGTTATTTCCATCTCGATGAGATATGTATTAAAATTAGTCATATGTTGGATGTGACTATCAACCTCCTAGGGCTTGTATTAGGCTTGGGAAGGATGACTATCTTCTTTACATGTCGTTGTAGTCTTCAAGAATAGAACCACAATCCTCATACTGTTTCCCCCCCTTTTGGTGTCTTTGAATTCTTAGGCTTTTATAGCCTTTACATCAAGGTTTCAAGATCCTAATTTAATGGATCTGAAATACAAAAAATAAACATAAACAATTTGATCTTTTAGCATAAATGATCCAATCTTATCATCATAAGTCAAATTTGAAAACCTAGAGAATTATTTGGTAGCTTGCTAGTGAAAATCACAGATTTTGAAATCTGTCTTTGATGGTTGGGCGATTTCTGTCAAGAATAAACATGTCATTTGGCTTCATTCCCTTACCATATGCCTTCAAAACTTGATGAAGAGGATGATATAGCTTCTAATAATTATTATCTTTAATTTGAGATCATTCCCACAGATTCTAGAAACAGAAAAATGTGATTTGGGCAGAAAGAAGACCAATATGTACTCTTCAGAGCTTTCGACGACTTACTAGTCGTGTATTTTGACTTTTAGCCGTCGAAATTCAGAGATTTTTAGTGGCTCATTACACTGTAAATTTCACATTTAGCCGTCGAAAGTTAAAATTAACCTTTGGCCTATTTTTAGAGGTGACTCCTCATTTTATTGAATTTATGTGAATTTGAGCCTTTCTCAAAACCTCTAAAACTTTAAGATTTAAAAATAAAATTATTATCTTTAATTTGAGATCATTCCCACATATTCTGGAAACGGAAAAACGCGATCTAGGCAGAAATAAGATCGATCTGGACTCTTCAGAGATTTCAATGGCTTACTAGTAGTGTATTTTTCCTTTTAGCCGTTGAAAGTCAGATCTTTTCGACGGCTCATTAAACTGTAAATTTCACATTTTGTTGCCGAAAGATAAAATTAACCTTTGTCCTATTTTTAGAGGTGAAATCCTCATTTAATTGAATTTATGTGAATTTGAGCCTTTCTCAAAACCTCTAAAACTTTAAGATTTAAAAATAACTATTCTACCTAATGATCCTCTTATCATGTGATTTGGGAAATATTAGCAAGTGATTTTTGATCGCTAACAGAACTCCAACATTATTCTTGTGTGAATGACATATTTATTTATTTTTAAAACCCCAACCTTAGTCGCTCTAGCAACAAGCCTGTTCGTCACTTGTATAGCCATTTGGTTGCTTGACTAAGTTTGCTAGGGTTGTATTGGTCACTCTTGCGACTAATATTAGTCGTTAGACTGACAAATATTAGTCATTAGACCGACTAACATTAGTCGCTAGACCGACTAATTATGGTCACTAGAGTGACCAAGGTTATGTTTTCCTTAGAAATGCTAGCAAGGCTTGCGACTAAAGTGGGTCATTAGACCGACTAACATTAGTCGCTAGACCGACTAATTATGGTCGCTAGAGTGACCAAGGTTATGTTTTCCTTAGAGATGCTAGCAAGGCTTGCGACTAAAGTGGGTCATTAGACCGATTAACATTCATCACTAGACTAATTAATTATGGTCGCTAGAGTGACCAAGGTTATGTTTTCCTTAGAGATGCTAGCAAGGCTTGCGACTAAAGTTGGTCGCTAGACCGACTAATCTTGTTCAATGGACCGAAGAATTGTAACTTTTCCCTATTGTGAATAGGCTTCTTTTCCCGATCACTAGACCGGTGAAGATCCATGTGTGGTCGCTAGACCGACGAATTAATTCCGATGAAAAAAAAAAACATCTTGGTCGCAAAAACGACCCTATTCCGACGAAACTTCGTCGCAAAAACGTTCAAATTTAGTAGTGGCAGCGTCCTGCTACATGGTTGGAAGCAAATTAGAGGACCCTAGAAGCAGAGATGATGATCAATGCACAAAAGAAAAATCAGCCTTCATTCCCCACACTCATCCTCCCCAGGGTAATTCCCCAAGCACAAATCCTACTCATCACTTGACTCCACAAACCTTATATCCTTGCATGCATTATCGGGTATTTTGACTCCACAAACCTTGGAACTCACGGGCTATATCAAGCACCAAAAATTCCTATCCCTAGTTGATAGTTGAAATACCCACAATTTGATTCACAAGAGATGGCATAAGAAACCCATTATTTTGTACACCTAGTGCACAAATTTTAAATCATGATTTCCAATGGAGGTATGATGAAATGTGAGGGAAAATGTGAGATTGTCAAACTCCAAATGGGAGACTATCAACTCAAACCCATATAATTTCCATCAATATGGATGGTTATAATATAGTATTGGGGAAGAATGGCTATGCATGTTGGCACCAATCACCATGGGTTTCAAATAAATTTGTATGAGTTTCACTAAAGAGGGTTGTGTACACACCCTTTGAGAGATTCAAGCAAGCTCTCCTGAAATAGTTAGCTCTCATCATATGGAGAGTTATTAAAGAAATTTCACTCTATCGTTATTTCCCAATTTAATGTCATACATGTTATGGATACTACAACACAAGAAATACACCCAGACTTGCAGCTAGTCCTTGACAAACATCATCGAGTCTTTGAGACACCAAAAGGCTTACCTCCTTCTCGAGGAGAGCATGACCATGTCATTCCTCTGATTCTAGGAAGTCAACTGCCAAATGCATGTCCTTATCAACACCCTTTTGCACAAAAGATTGAAATTTAAAATATCATTCAGGAACTGGTGTAGGAGGGGGTCATACATCCTACTAAAATCCCTTAGTCATTACCGATATTCATGATGATAAAGACGAAAGGAAATTGCCGCATGTGTCTTGATTTTAGGGCTCTCAATAAGTTGAAAATCAAGGAAAATTTTCACATCCCAGTTATTGATGATATGATGCATGAACTTCATGGAGAAAATTTTTTCACTAAGCTTGATATGTGTTCAAGATACCTCCAAATCAGTATAAAAGAGACAAACATCCCTAGGAAAATACTCAAAACACACAAAGGTCATTATGATTTTTTAGTGATGCCTTCTGATCTTTGTAATGCTCCATTCACTTTCTAGAGCCACATGATCAAGATTTTCAAACCCTTACTATGCAATTTTGTGTTGGTTTTCTTCAATGATATCTTGATCTATAGTAACTCATGGGAATCACACATAGAGCATGTTGATAAGTCCTTATAACTCTTGAAAGAAAACCAATTATTTGTGAAACACTCCAAATGTGCTTTTGGGGCTACTAAGTTTGAGTATTTAGGTCACATAGTAAGCCAAGAGGGGGTGTGAGTTGATCCCAAGAAAGTGGTAGCTATGAAAGATTGGCTCAATCCCAAAACACTAAAAATCTTGAGGGGATTCTTAGGACTCACGAGCTAATATAGAATTTGTGAAAAATTATGGGAAAATTGCAGCTCCCCTAGCTTCACTCCTTAAAAAGAATGCCTTTGTTTGGAATGATGTAGCAGCATAGGCCTTCGCTACTTTAAAGGTTTCCACGTGCACTAATCCAATATTAGTAGTTCCTAACTTTAATAAGAATTTTGTATTGGAATGTGATTCCTCATGAAGAGGTCTCATAGCAATATTTATGCAAGAAGGATGTCTTTTGGCATTCACTAGTAAGAAATTGTGTGACCACAATTTGGGAAAACCCACATATGAGAAGGAAATGATGGTTATCCTTCGTGAAGTGGAGACTTGGTGTCCATATCTCATAGGGAGGCATTTTCAAATCAAATTTGACCATCATAGTTTAAGGTACTTCCTCAAAAAATGGTTTTCTTCACCAAAGCAACATAAATGGGTCACTAAGATGTTGGGGTATGATTATGAGATCATATATAAGAAGGGTAAAGAGAATGTTGTGGTTGATTCTTTATCTAGACAATTTGAGGAGGATGGGTCACTCCTTGCCTTATCATTACCTAATCCAAGATAGCTCGAGGAAGCCCACGAGTGGCTAGCAAACAATACTTTAAGGTGATATGAAAATGGAATGGATATGTTTCCAATAGATCTTTAAAATGAAGAAGAATTATCTCTTTAAATTGCAACTGTATAAAAGGTATGTGTTTGGGTAATTGGATCAAGTTACTAACACACAATTTCAATGAGTTTTACTTAAACAAGAGTAGCATATCAGACAAATAAAAACCATCAATAATGAACACATAACACATCAAATGATAAAGGATTTCACCCCTCTCTTGGGCTACATCTTCTAGTCCAGATTCCCTTAGATAATTTTCATTATGCTTTAAAAATTTCTCTTTCAGTGCTCAAAATAAAAAATAGATGGCTGTAATGGCTTCAAAACGTCCAAAACCCCTAGCTGGGCTTTTTCGACACCTTGTTTGGCCAAAAAATAAAGAAGTTACACCTTCTGGAAGTTTTCCCCTTCAAGATTGTTGTCTCTTCTCACCAAAACGCACCTATGAATGACCAACCTGGCGCCCGCAGGCATTCCTGGGTCAAAATCCCAACACCCAC